>OMOW01102325.1:0-12241 GCA_900312555.1 Lamprogrammus exutus | reverse complement strand
GACGTGTGCTCTTCCGATCTAATGAATGCTCGTCATAGCTGTTGGTAAATTGCTCATTCTGAAATGTTGCCTATCTATCAAGGACTTTAAGATGATTTTACGAGTGAAATATGAATAGTCTTTAGCCGAATAAATAGGTGTGTAGAACTGGGCTGTAGCAGTTATTTTAAAGTACTTGTGTTTTAGTTGTTAATAAATATCCTGATATAGTTCCTTAATTTATTTTATTTTGGACCACTGCATCCTGAAGCCATAGGTGTTCTCACATTAGGTGCCATATGTGATGCATACTGACGCATTGACGGCGTAAAGTGTGAACCGTCTGCGTAGCCGGGAGACAGAGAAGAGGGTTTTGCATCCTTGCTTTAATGTGACGTCTTTCACGATGCCAAGCGTTCTCCGTCTCCGAGTCCTTTCAGAATACAGTGCAGGTCAAAAGGGGGAGAAAAGGCTTTTGAGATCATTCGTCGTCTCCCTGAGCAAAGACAGCTGAGATGCAAAGTCGTCGCATTTATGGATTTTGGTGTTCATACTTGATGGCAGTAGATTTTTGTTTTTTTGTTTTTTTTCCTGGCTCTCATTTTTGACGTGCCTGCCCCTTAAAGCTGCTATTGAATTTAATATTAACACACACTAGTATGATTTGTGTGTGCATGTGTGTGTATGAATAGTAATGATGTATGGGCTGTATCAGTGGAATTAAGTTCCTGTTTATGGGAGGGGTGCAGGGGGTTAATTACTGCTGTTTTACCAGCGACTTTGGTAAGGAACCAGCCATCATTTGGATGTTCTATATTCTTAGAGATGTAGTTGATCAGTATTCAAAGTGGCAAAATGGACATCTTGTTGGACTTTGACCCCCCCCTGTTCCCTCTAGACAGACTCCTTCCAGGACTGTTAGAACTTTTAACGATATATATCAATTGTCACTGAGGTGAAGAGACTCAAAACAGACAGACTTGTCCTGGAACATTGAACTGCCTCGTTACAGTCCAAGATAGTCAGGTTCTACAGTTTCATATGAAGTGCCTCCACTGGGCGTAGTATGGAGAGTGTGTGTATGGGTGCTTGTGAGTGTGTATGTTAAAGCTTGGGTACTTGCACACAGGTGTGCACGCTTACAAAGGTGCACGAAGTTAAACTCTGATGGGGGACCAAGCTACTTAGTGTAACTACTGATACTGTGTCATGGACTGAAGTCCTGAAGCGTGCCACGATTCCTAGACACTGTTGGGATGTGTGAACTGTTTGCTGCTGACTCACTTGACCAAAGTGACCAAGCGTCCCTGTCTTTAACCACCCTGGTCCCAAATCCTTGGCAAGCTTGTACTGGGAATTTATCCTGCTCTCACAGTAATAAAGCAACAAGCTGGTGTGACACAAATGAGGACTACTGCCCTCATCTGGACAGTTGAAATAAATCTTGAGGTAAAAGTGAAGATATGAACAGAGCTTAAAAATCTAATGTGAGAAGTTCCTGCCTGCACGTTTGCCCTCCAAACACCATGCAGTTGTTTTGCCCCACAGTACAAGATGCACATTTAGGCACATTGTAGCGCATCATCTGGGTTAACACCATGTTGACGTAGATTGGCATTAACGACACAGGCACAGATCCAAACTCTCTTTAGATTTTTAATGCAAGGTATGATTGTCTTTGATTATCAAAGGTTTATTGTGTCATGAGCGGTGGTGGAGGAGGGCTTACTTTCTCTGCTTTGTGGAAATGTGATATTCCAGTTTTGCCTATCCTTCAGGAAGAAAATGTCTTGCACAAACATTCCCCCTAACCAAAATAAAGTTTGGAAACGCAAAGCATTTCAGTGATTGTCAATTTGTTTTTACACTTAAAATCATGCTTGCAAAAGAACTCGTGAATGGTACGTGGTATAGAGCAAACGTCTTGATGAGTGTGTCCCCGTAATGTTTGCATCCCATGCTCTTCCAGGATATTTGAACTACTTTTAATGTTTAAGACATTCTCACTGAGACTGGAGACGCCTCATCGGTGACTAGTTGGGCCTGCATGTCACATTTCCTGGTGCCGGTTTGTAATAAGAGTCGGTGGACGTGGTCAGGTGTTTTCACACAGCTCCATTTATTACGAGTTGGTGGTGGTCGTCTGTGTGTAATTACATGTAAATACAATTTTCAAAACAATCAGAAAAAAAGGGATTTACAATGTATTATCAGTATACATAATAATGACAAAACATTACATTATTTATCTTAACATTAATGGTATAATTTAGCGACCTTGATCAAATATTCAAAAACTTAGTTAATGTAATTTTCTTAGAAAACGCCTCCAGATCAGCGGCACATATAATTTTAACATTAATAAAGACATTTTAGGTATATAAAAAAACAATCTGCAAGTTTATATTTTACAAGGCTTGATTGATATGTTCCGAGCCTGACACTTTTTCTATGGATGTGATTCCATGTTTAACTTACTTTTGCACATCACCTGCATTAATTTGAGCTCTGTGTTTAAATTACTCTTTTCAGAACCACCCAAGACTACAAGATTATCATGGTTCAGCACCTCTTTCCAAACCTGAGAAGGCTGAACTCATCAGTCAACCCCTAACCCTTGTAAAGTCATTGTATTTTTGGGATTTTGATTTTCTGATTAATTCAGGGATTCTTGATGAGTTGCTGGTGATTCCTGCCACGCAGCCTCCCAAAGAGTGGATGCAGATTCCACAGAGTCCCTGACGATAGAAATTCAATTAGATTTAAGGAACATATTTGGTTATTTGGTCTGTGTGTGAGTGTGTGTTCATTCTGTTTCCTTACCACGCTGCTCACGATTCTCGCGGAGCTCTAGCCTCATCATGTGACTCTCAGGATCTTCTTGGTGGACGATGCAAAGATCTGATTGCCACTTTTTCCAGTTCATTTCCTCCACCCTGAGGTTGAAGCAGATATTACTCTTGACGATGATTCGTCAACCAAACAGCACATGATTGAGTAGGCTTAACAATGTGAGGTTGACAACAATGCATTGTTAAATTTTACATACCTTCCCAGACAGTTTGCACACAAACAACTTAAAACATTGAATTATTTTCTATACTAAACCCCAGTATCAGACACGTGCTGTGAGGATTACCTGAAAAATCTGCGAGGCTCTTGCTGCTCCCCTCCGAAACACAGAGTCTCCTCCACTCTGGACCGCAGCTTGCACCTCAGCCACTTGGGCAGAATCTTCTCCATGTTCAGAATCGCTAAGGCCCTCTGAGGACGTGCAACAAAAAGGTTTTCACAGATATCCGTGAAGTGAGGCACATCCTTCATGTTTAACATAATGTCTACTGTAAGACTTTGACCCACATTTCAGAGCTATAATTGAATTATCTGGTATACATTTTGATACACGAGTAATATCTGAAGAGATCCAAGTATCCTAGTTGACGTATTCACTGTTCAGTTAGGTGGTCTGTGAATATTAGCAGTGGAAAGTAACTAATTACATTTACCTAAATACTGAACTTAAATACAGTTTCATGTACTAGTACCTCACTAAAGGTTTGACCTTTACTCCACTAAATGTACTTTTTAGGCAAGTATATATTTTACTCCACTTAACTCCATGTATTTGACAGCTGTAGTTATTGTGCAATTTAAGAACTTGCATTCAGCATTATTCAAACAGTTCATATTCTTTCAGAAGCTGAGCATGAAAGCTTCTAAATTGGATGAGATGGGACTTGAAAGTATTCCATCGTGTCAACATTCCCAGCTCATCCTATTATGACCCAATGGTACTCAGCTTTTGAAGAAATGAAAAATAACACTGAAACCCTTTGGACATTGAAGTGTTGGTGATTATTACTTATTTCATTCCTTCCATGTTTGCATAATTCTTTCTCATATTTCCTTTCCTCATGAAAATCCTTAAAACTGGACTCTCCTCTCCTCACATAAACTCTACTCATTAAAATACTTTTACTACTACTTTTACTTTGGAAACCTGGTTGCAGTAGTAGTTTACCTTTACATACTATAATATTGAATGCAAGGGCATTTGGTTGTAATTAAAGCTGAGCTCCACTGATTTTACTCATCAAATTCAGTTTATTGAGCATTGGGAGCGTTGTCCAGCCTGTGAAAACAATTGTTTGTTTTTTTGAAGACGCTGTCCAAGTTCATGGACATCGACCCTTATTACTACATCAAAAGTAACTCGATAAAAAGTTAAGTTTTCAAACTTGACATCTTCAGCAGCAACAGGAATTAACCCTGATGTTGTCATGAGGGTCTGTTTCCCTGAGCTACACAGCGCCCTCTACAGGCTTACACACAGTGGTGGATAAAGTGCCTCAAAGCCGTACTTGTGTAAAAGTAGAGATATCTCATTCAGAAATAACTTTGTTACAAGTAAAATTCAACCATTAGAATAAAATACTTGAGTAAAAGTGATTTAGGTGCTGATGTTAATTTTACCTAAGTATCAAAAGTATGTTTGGACAATAACTACTGAAGTATTGAAAGTAAAAGTAAAATAATTTCTCCTTCCTCACTGGCATTCATCTTCAGATGAACAAAATCTGTATTCTCAGCCAACACTCCACATGTATTTAAAACAAAATACTACAACGGAGTATTAGGGCCACTGTAGGAAAAGAGATATAAAGTAACAAAATCTAAAAGTTACGAGAAGTTGTAATATTTTGAGAAAAAGTTTGAATGTTAGAAGAATAAAGTCGCAAAGTACTGAGAATTCGATGAAACCAGCCGAGCCCCAGCACAATGGCTTTAATGCCCTAATATTTATAATAATCTGGTATTAAATATTTCCTTATATGAGAAGTCGATCCCAAAGTAAAACTTCACTAAATCCTTGATTTTCACACACAGGCTGAGGGACTGTTTGCTCATATGCCCAAAATTTAGAGATTTAGATTTTTGTTCTTGAAATACAGTATTTAGACTGTTTTCTCAGAATCTTTCTTTCTTTCTTTTTTCCAACAGTGGTCCTTAGACTACATCGTGATTTGAAAAAAGTAATGAAGTAAAAGTATGTATTTTATTTTGGATATATAGTGAAGTAAAAGTAACTATTTGAGAAAATATACATATTCCACTAAAGTACAATTTCTCCCAAAACACACTTAAGTATTGTGAAGAAGTGTTTTTGCTTTGTTACTTTACACCACTGCTTATATGATAATTTTCATATGACTGAACTGAATCTGATGTACAAAACAGGTGCAATCCCCCCTTTTCCTCTTTTTACCACTGCTTAACAACATACATCTCCCATGTTAGATCTTTGCACATCTAAAAGCAGACAAACATCCTGAGGAATTATCCTGGATTTCTCAGATCAATTTATTCCCCCAGTTTTTTGGATACTGAATGACATTTACAGATCACAAGGTCCTCCCACCTGCAGTTTCCAGATGTCTTCGCTCTCTCTGGAGATTCTGTCCACCGTGTGGCCCATCAGGGCTATGAGCATGTTGAGCAGCAGGATGTGGGTCAGAGCTACATACAAGATGAGAAGTAAGTAGAAAACTTCCTTGTTCTCAAAATGGTTGGTGAACTGCAGATCTCCCATTCCGATGGTGATCTTGAACAATGCCATTGTCGTATCGCCAATGGTATGTAAAACTGGCTTCATGACCTCAAATGGCATTGAGGCGTTGCTCTGTTTCTGATCAGCTGGAACAACCTCAATGAGCACGAGGATGGCTGCCAACAGGGAGAAAATTAAAGTCAGAAATCTTTTCCTCGAAAACGTCCAAAATGCAATCCACAAAAGCCTTACCAGCAGAAAATCCAAAAAGGAAGACACCATAGACAAAGAGAAAGCGCAAGAGATCACCAAGGATCATCTAAAAAAAAAAAGAGAGAGAGAGACTCACTTTTTACACTAGCAAATTTCTGGCTGAGACCTAATCGACAAGACTTGAATTCTTACTCTTTGCATCATGATATTGTATATCCCCAACTGTTTGAAGCCTCCTGAGTAGTGCAGAATGTTAATCCAGCCGAGAGCCAGTGAGATCACCAGAGGCCCGATGTACTCTTTATACCCACAGCCATACAAAACTGCACTGATGAGAAGAATTGCTGCCTGTAAGGAACTGCAAAAGCAAACAGAGTGCACTGGTAAGACAGGAACCTACGGGGTAGTGTCCAATAATGTGAAATGTGAGACTTGTGACATTAAAACAGGTTTTAATATTTACACACTTGGTCCTTTAAGTGCTCAAAAAAAAATTAATCTGTGTTATGATTTTTAATATACTTACTATAAAATTTCACTGAATCCATCAATGTAAAAAGTCTTGAAGTTTGGAGGGTTTGCGGTCAAATTAATCACCTGTAGATTTTAGATGTATGGAGTTAGTTTGACGTAAGATTTGACTCATCATGTGAATTAGGAAGGAAAACACTTTCTCACCCCTGTATAGAAAAAGTAGACTGCTCCAAGGACGCTGATGATCTCGCCAATGCAGCGGACGTAGTCCAGAGGGATGTCTTCAATTGGAAATGGTGGCTGCAATTCAGCAGGTTTGATCATCCTGGTTTAGGCTGATGAAGCTTTTAAAACATACTTCTACCATTTTTAGGTTTTAACATGGTTTATTCTGTCGTTGTTTGTTTTGTTTTTTTGCCTTACCTCGCCTCCTTTTCTGTAAAGGGCCACAGAGCTGAAGATGATCATGTAAATCATGTAAACCAGGAAATTCATCAAGAAAAGTTTTGAAGCATATGTGTCCCATTTATGCTCGAGAAGACTGCGAAGAGGCTCCACCTGGAGCATCTCAGGACGATTCTGAAACAGTGTTCACAAGCCACATTACAAACACTTCATCCTCCCACTAAAGTGAACATGTTTGAATCATATTAAAAGGGAGATATTATACTAATTTCCGTGTTCTTGTTTTTGTTTAGGGTCTGTTTAGAAACCTTTACAATGCTTACATGTGCAGAAATCACAACGGGCCACTTTTACCCTCCCTTGCTGCAGCACCTTTATACTTACTGAGTGAAAACAGGCCGTTTTAGGTTCTGTATTAGGATGATACTTAGTATCCTTCCTGCAAAGCTGACTGACTGACAACACCCACAGACTATGCAACATGGATGCTGGCACAAAACTCTGTCAGTAGTGTAACCCCGTTGAAAAGACGGTTACAGAGAGCAGGTCGTACCTTTCAAAACAGTCAATCAATTCGAATTTGTGTTAAAAATTTAAGTTAAACTTCTCCAAATTGGTGAGGGAAGATATCCAACAGAAAAAGATCTCTGTGACTTAGAGTTAAGAATCCATTCTGAGATTAGATTTAACAAGACCGACAGAATCTTGATGATTTGTGTGACTTCGTGTTCGTGCACACATTTTCCTTACAAGTAAAGTTAGATCAAAATAGGAATCTCTCTCTTACTGGAATTGCACTCCCAAAGACAAGTAGCTCCAACACCGATTTCACTTCATTGGTATCGAGGGAGCTTGTATCATAAAGTGAGGAGTGTACAGGTCCATACACCCATTCTGTGAACTTCCTGGACAGCGGCCTCGTCTCCTCATCCAGAAATTCCCGTTGCAACATGTGCTTTAACAGCTGGCCAATGAGAGAGCAGAAAGGTGACTTGTCTGACAGTACACTGTTCTCATGCTTATGTAAACTGTCATTTGAGTCATTTATTTAACACCCATTCTGAACAGCACTTTGTCAAACAGGAACAAGTTTCTTCAGGTGTGTGGTAAGGCATTAAGGAGCCAACCTACCCCAATCTTGCCAAGCTTGGCTGTCAACTTCAAAGGAGTCAAACGCTGATTGTTCTCAATCGCCTCCAGGTCGACTTTGCGTTTCTTCACAAATTTGTGGTGCCGAACAAGAATCTCGTCATACATCCTTATAACTGCGTCTGTGTTTTCTTCTGTATTATCCGCTATGATCGCCAAGGCGTGTAAGACCGTGTTCCCTTGGGAGTCTTTGTCTGTCACATCAGCTCCTCTGTAAGGGTTGCCCATGAGGAAGGACACGATATCCAGCTGGTTGGTGCAGGCAGCCATTGACAGAGGAAGCTCACCTTTAGGAAACACAGAACAACACGTTTGGTGATACATTTTGGCCATAAGGTGCTTGATTAGAAAATCATGCTTTTGGTTATTGTTTAAGATGATATACCCACCAAAATAAAAGCCCCTTCCTGCATCATACTGGAAAAATCTTCCATTGGCTTTAGCTTGCACATTTGCTCCTTTCTCCACCAGCAGTTTCACGTGGTCAAAGCTGCGTCTCTCAATAGCGACGTGCAGCGCTGTCTGGCCTGTGACACACAACGTGTTATTACAAGAAACATCGTAAATGGCTTACGGTTTCTTACAGTCTCTCACTTTTAAAGGGGTTTAGAGTTGAGGCTAGTGAGCAAGGCAGTGTCCCAAATACTACACACTGATACTATAGAGTGTGTTCAGTGTACGGATCTAAATAGTGAAGTATTTTAAGCAGTGGTGTTCAAAATTTATGAACTTACTTACTACTATATACTAACCGCTAATAGATGTACATGCATAATGCTGTGAGCCTGTGCAATTCCTGATTAACTACGCGGGACAGCTAGCTACTGTAAAATGTTCATTCACAAACTTATTGCCATACTGACTGACACTGCAGGCAATGAGCCTCAAAGTGCCATCGTCAGTCCCTGCAAGTTACATAAGTAAGCTTATTAACATTACTAACTTATATTTTACGTGGCCTGCATACAAATACACAAAACAGGCACAAAAAAAGTATTATCTAATAAGTGTGCCAGAAAAAAACAACATTTTAACTTTTATCATTTATATTTTATGATATATATTTGTATTTATAAATCATTTGATCATCCAAGGAAGTAAGTGAGTCTCCTCCCTTTCTGTTCTGCGTTGCATTGTGGGACAATGGTGTCCATCAAGTGCACACTCAAAAACAGACAGAATGTAGTATGCATAAAGGCATTATAAAGTGTGCTGAATTTTTACAAAGTTGACCACACTATATACTATTTAGTCAAAATAAAGCTAGTAAAATTACTATTTAGTGTACATTTGGGACACAGCCCAAGTGTTTTGGGGGCCTTGAAGACACAGTTTCCAAAATTGCTTGTTTTCACTCAGTGTACTTAGCAGCACTGTTGCAATGAGAGTACATTTGCACAATATCATAAAGTATCATAATGGTTTCAAAATAGACCCCTGAATGAAACTGAATATGGACATCTGTCTGATAAGTCTCCTTTAAGAAAAGGGGTTCCATATTAATTTAAGAATTTGTTACATTTAACCCCAATTATCTTATAATCAAACTTATCTGGTGGGCACTTTCAAAATGTTTTACCATTGGTGCATGTGTTTTTATTACTCGTGACCACGTTGCAAAGCAAACCGACCTGAACCTGCATGCTCCAATGACTTCAGAAGCCTTGTCAGCCCTTGTCAAACAGAACCAGGATAACAAACACAAGCTCAACGACAGTGACAAGACAAGGGCGCCTGACTGAGTGAAAACAGTCTGACTTTGTTATTTGGAAAAAACAAAGGCCAAAGATCACTTGTGTGAAAGTTTTAGAGATCATTAAAGGCTTAACCTTTTATATAGAAGTACACTGATCTGATGCCATTTTCAAGTTGAGAATAATGCATAGATTTATCATTCTAATGACGGTGTGTCCCATGAGAGCTCTATCTGAGAGCCATAATGGCACTAAACTCTGCCAAATACTGATCACTGCTGTGTTTACTGATCACTGCTGTGTTTACTGATCACAGCTGTGTTTACTGATCACTGCTGTGTCTACTGATCATTGTACACTCTCAACTGCACTACTTGTACAAAAGGCCACTGCAATATAGAAGACGTGCAATTTTTCTCAGCTGCTTTGAACTACCTCTCAGAGGGTTGTATACATATTTTTTAGACTTTTTTTAATCTACTTTTCTCATATTTTGTTCTCCCTGTATGATTATGCGTTTGTGCACTGCCATTTTGTTTGATCAAGTGAGAATGTGTATCGTCCCAATTTCGTTATACTCTGTACAATGACAATAAAGGCATTCACTTCTGTTTACATTGATCTACAGTTAAACTGGCCTGCTGAGCCAAAATTCAAGTTACGATTCACACAGAAAAATGTTTATAACAACGGAAGTACCCAAAGTTTAGATGCAGTGACAAGGACAACTTTAACAACGTCTTCACACTGTGTGGAAATCCTTTAACGCTGCTATATGACCGAGCAAATGTTCTCTTAGGGCTTTAAAAAGTACAATTACTAATGCCTGACAGTTTAGTTTCACCTACCTTTGTAGTAAGGGTCTGTGTAAGATGTGTTCACTAAGTTTTCTAAGTCTCCAGTTTTCTCGGCTATATCGAGGAAGACTCCAATGGTGTCATTTTTGCCATTTTTCAGGTTCAGCAAAGCTTTCAGGAGTGCAGTTTTCCCATTTGTTTTATCTGAAAGTAATACACAAACATCACACTTTTGTTTCTCATGTTATGTCAACAGAGTCCTGTAATGTTTGTTGATATTTATTACTTTTTAAAGTAATCAATTTCAATATTAAAAAATTTGTTTTAGACAACCTCATTAAAAACCAAACCAAAAATTGATTTCACAACACAAACATATTTTCTGTTATGAGTGCAAATGATGGTACAGATTCTATTTTAAATGGTCATACAGTCACAAACAAAAAGTGAATCCAACTCGCCTAAGAATTCTGGGCTCGTAAGTCGCTTATCGTGAGCTATCAGGTAGTCAAGCAGGCCATCAAGTTGACTTGTGTCCCCTTCAGATGCTGCTTGAAATATTCTCTCCCTGGTAAATGTTTTACTGTAAATCTGGGAGGCAACAGGCTCACTCTTTCTGCAATGTAGAGAATCATACAGTTCACACAGTGCATCATGTAGCTTACCTGGGCACCTGGGTAAGCACTTTAAGCAAATTTTCAACACATCGCATTGTTTGACCAGTGGCCATATAACATAACATGATCTGATACTTTTCAGGCATCGAGGTTGAAACAGGTTAAAACACTGCTTTTCTCCTTTGTAGAAAATGAAACATACTGATTTTTATGTTAACTCAAGTAATTAATAATTCATACCAGTTAACAATAAATGATCATAGACTACGAGAGGGAAAACAAATAAAACTCTTTCCCAAGTAGAAATGGTTTTACCTATCAACTGATACATTGGTATCCATCGGTCCAGGATCTCTGCCACTCCAGACTATTCGCCTCTTCCTCTTGGTATTTGTTTGAGTTCCCTGTGTGGTTTCATATGGTGTCTATGTATGTCAGGTGACTGCTCTTTTAGAATCGTATTTGTCTTTAAGCCTAGGTCTTGTGACATGATCCTTAATAAATAAAACGGTGTTAGCTTTTCCGAAAGCCCATAGCAAAAGAATTGCAAAGGTCAGACTTAATACTGCTGCATCTGTGACAGAAGGTGATGTCAACTTTTTTATGCTCCTCCCTCTTCCCAAACAGAAACTCTGATGCTTGGCTGACAGCAGCTGAAGGTAATAACAGTATGTTAGAAAATGATTTCATACACAATTCTGTAAAGTGGTAATAATTAAATAAGATATTTGTATTTCAATTCAAAATCTGGATGGAGTTGAGTTTGACCGTTGATTCACCTGCCTTGTTTTATTTTAGCCAGCTATTACAGCCAGGGGGGATATCTAAAGAATAAAAGACAAAAGTTTTCCTTGGATGCCTACACAGAGAACACAGAAATGGTTCCAGTGAAAATTTTTCATAGCTGGGAAGAGGTGAAACTCTGAAGGGGCCAAACCAGGGTAGGGTCAGCTCAGCTCAGCTGGTCCTAAAGCCACACACATGGCTTGAAGGAAGTAAGTATAAAATCTCTTAAAACTCAAATTGCAGGTGTGCTCATAGTGTTGTTGACTGTGTTTAAAAAAAGAGTGAAATCATGTTCAGTGTAATTAGATTGATACACATCCAGTCAGCTCCCCACAATAAATGGCATGTGACCTATGACCTTTGGTTCAACGTGTATAGGTAGAAAATAAGAAAAAGCTGACATTAACTCTTTTAAAAACTCTAGCACATTTGACTTTTTGTATTAAACAGTCATATGTTTGCTTCTGGGCAGATATTTGTAGATGTGCTTCAGATGGTTGAGCGGCTCTACTTCAGCATCCCATCATGAGCGTTGATAGTTCTATGTGGTTTGCCATGTTGAAAATAAATGTTTTTGTG
>OMOW01102324.1:14475-45087 GCA_900312555.1 Lamprogrammus exutus | reverse complement strand
CTTATTCTCTTGACCCTGACCTTTGTCAATGGTTACGCAATAGCTAGCCTGACAGGAAGCTGTCTCCTGTCAAAGGTGAAGGGAAGCTCATCATTTCTGTCATGGTGTGGCTTCTTGTCCACAGTGACAGCCGTTGGAGGCAATTGTAGGAGCGGAGCTCTTCGCAACTCCACACAAACAAACAGACACACGCTCTCTAATTTTCCTTGCTGACCCTCCAGTAACATCTTCCCCCTGATATTTCACCCCCTTCACCCCAGCCCTACCCATTACCCCTAAGCCCAGCCTCATGTTGTACATGAAGTTGCGTTACCTGACTTTTGTGGAGATTTGTTCGCTCGAGCCAATCTCTGGCGCTTTTCATTGTGGCTTGCCGACAGTGACGGTCACTTTTTCTTCGGCATGATGCAAATGATTTATCTTTGGAAAGGATTGGGGCTTGTTTTTTGCTTTAGAGATGTTCTCCAACATATTCTCTAAGTTGTGTGTGTGTGTGTGTGTCAACTGTGACATCATTCCTGTGACATCATGACATTCATGATGTCATCATGGGGGTGCTATGATGTCATTAGTGACTGTGACATGCTAGGGTGGTTCCATTCATGTTTCCCACTACTATAATTTGGTAATGCAAATAAAAAATAAAATAAAAACAAAAAAATTTAATTAAAAAAAAAAAATGTATATGAAATGAAAAGCACCCTACGCAAATGCTGGATGCCTGAACAATGTTTCTGGCAAGTTTGGAGACGATTGGAGGAATGGTGCTCATTGTATTGACGTACATACATACATACATACAAACAAACAAACACTCTCCAATTATAGTTGCATAGAAGATAAGATTAGTACTGTGTATAATGTACAGTGAGTGAACAATGCAAATAGCCCACTGCAAAAGCATTGTGTTACAACTGCGACACATTTTCAAATACTCAATTTCAATGTGTCATTAATACTAAATTATACTACACTTTTGGATTCATAATAGAAAAATGTGGAAGATAAAATGTTTACATTAAACGTAAAAGATTCATCACATGTGCCTCACACCCAATCAACGAGCTCAGCAAGTCCATTTAAAAACGAGGTGCCGGCCAGCGCGCATAGATATCCTGGGTGAGTTCGAATACAAAACCTAGTGTACGGTCTAATACGTTTACGACTTCAGCACAGCCGGGCGGAGTAAGGAAGAGCCAATCCAAATCGTCCTTTTTTCCGGACTCATTGAACTCGGTATATCGTCGTACCCGAGGGTGTGTGAATCAAACGCACCGAGTGGCGAGCGTTTATCTTTGAGGAAACCACGGAACCAACAGGCCATATAATCCTTAAACAGTGTTGTTCCCCCATTGTTAACTACGTAAGAGTACACATAACAGTTTATTTCGAACGATACACTATACGTGAGTGGAGAATGACGCCATGTTCTTGTATTTATTCTTTCTCAAACACACTGTCAGACTGGCAGTTAACCCAAATAGACATAAACGCACAAAGTTTGACGTATTGGTGCAATACAAAACCACTAAAGGTTAGTTTCACGCAGAATCATTAGCAGCACGTGCAAATAGTGTCATAAAGTACGCGTTTGTGTGACATATCTCAGACTAAAGAATTTGTAGGTGTCTACTTTTTTAAGCGGAAGTATACGCCTTCTGTCACCCCCCCCCCCCCTCCCGTCTGCAACTCGATAATTCGTCTTTGAGTTGAATGAGTGGAGAGTGGCCATGATCTGAAAGACTCACATCACAAAGCGACTATATTCACCGCAAGGAACCAGTAAATATCTGTCCAGCTGTCAGAGAAAGATGCAACGATGAGTCATCCTCAGCCGAATGAGTTCATTCCTCCCCCGGAGTGCCCTGTTTTTGAGCCCAGCTGGGAGGAATTTGCCGACCCTTTTGCGTACATCAACAAAATACGACCCATTGCAGAGAAAACTGGCATCTGCAAAGTCCGCCCGCCACCAGTGAGTACTTCTTCACTTGGACCCTTATTCGTGGGTCTGCATTGTGTAATGGTAACAGTTTTAATAATTTAGCAGCTAAAGTTGTGGTTGTGGACAGGTTTCAACATGGCGGATTGCGGCTGCGAGTTGAATTGTCAGCTAGCTGGGCTCGGACTGTGTTGTGTTTGCAACAACGACACTGACTGTTCAGTCACAGACATCCCATTCACAAAGAAATCGGAGTTAACTTCTCATCCTCAAAACGAACGCCCATATCGTTGTTTTCGTTTTAAGTCATTTTTTGGGAGATGTCTCCTCAAAATAATTCATATTGTAAAGTTTGCGTGTATGCAAACATAATGGAAATTGTTTACAATATGTAATGCTTCCTGGACTCTGAGCACGGAAACGACAGACGTTTAACAAGAGATTTAAACAAGTTATTAGAACACTGTTAGTAGAACAGATAACTGCTAAAATAGTCAAAGTTCGGGATTTGACGTATTTAGTAAGAGTTAACCGGCTAATACGCGTATTTAAGCTGCTGTCTGTCCTACGTTGGCTAACGTTACGTACGTGCGCAGTGACCGACTGTTTATGGAGAGAAGATCACGCACTGTTTGAGCCAACACGGTAGTTACTGGACGGTCAGCTACATGAAAACATATGCTGAAACTGCTTCATTCGATTATCGACAGTGTTAACTGGCTATGTTTTACATCCGCAGACTAACGATTAAATAAGGAAATCATTCTCAAGTGATTGGTTGTTTAATATTTTCTTTTCTGATTGGAGGATTATTACTTGGCTGTACCTACATACACGAGTCTAATATTTCTAAATATGTATTGATTATTTTCCATTCAAAATTATACTAGATTAAAACAAATCTTACGTTGATCTTTAATTCTGATATGTTTTTGGGAAGAGGACAAATGCGTTATTCAAGGGTGTGTCCACGTAGCCAGCAAATTAGATAAAGGGTAGTTTCTGCTCAACATAAATGTTACAATCACTGATGACTTAGTTTTTTCATGCAGAATTAGTATATCATTTTCAAAACATTAAGGCACTGGATCAAGATTGTTGTGTTGGATGTGTTTGCCATCAAACAGTATTAGTTTAGATGGGCCTTTACAACTGCAAAAGCTCATTTTCACAGCTAAACAGGACAGAGGAAACGGATAAATAGGGCTTTTGTGGGTGGCTGTTTGTGTGTTCGCTCATTACCAAAGAAAAGTACCAGATCATGGCTGAAAATGGGCTACTCGTGTAAACAAAAGAAGATCTGATCTATGATTGGGGATAGCCTACTGGTACTTCAGATTTATCCTGGAGCTGTAGGCCTTCCTGTGTACTTGGTTGTTTTGTTGTATTTCTGGTTGTCTTGCATAATGTAGATCTTCAAAGCAACAGTGTGGAGCCGCTCAGTTAGACTTTATCTCTATGTTTTGCCGCAAGACATCGGCATTCCCTAAAATATTTTACACCATAATAATAATAATAATAAAAATGAGTTTCAGAAATTTTAGTACATGGTGTGATGAGACCCAGTTGGTCAAAATAGGTTTGAATACAAGTATAAATTAAGATATAGGACAGTCTAACTGATAGCCCTCTACACTGTTATGTGCGCCCCTGTGGCTTAATGTACCAGAAGCAGAATTTTAGATGATGAGCTGTGAACAAAGCAAATAAGCAAGCCCAACTGATGCTGCAGTATGGTCTTGAGTATGTTTTAAGGCTGCAGTTTAAGATTATTTTTATTACATATATATATATATATGGATTTTTTTTAAGTTGTAAGGAATGTCTGCGTATTACATTTTTACTTGGCAACTGAATGAAGTAATAAATTATTAGAATAGTTAAAATAGCTGTAAATTAATTTTCTGACAATCGACTGTTTATTTCAGCGATTAGTAGGCTATGTTTTGTCCGCACATCACTTGTTTTGAAAATTGTGTGTATTTTGATAGGAGATGCAGTGTTGGCACATGCAGCTTAATCTGCTTACGAGAGCAAACCTTCTGAATGGGTGTTTACCAAGTCAGATCTTTGTGTAATTCTCATGTTTGTTTTGTTTGTGCAAAGAGGATGGCATCTTTTTGGCTTGTTGGGCTATGGTACACACCCTGTATGTGTAACATGCTGTCTCAATCTGTCCTCGAACATTTTTCTCTTTACTGTTAAACCTACAAGCATTTTTAAATAAAGGAAGAAGGTACTGTTTGTGATCAGTGATTAGATTTTTTTTTAATGCACAATATGTGGTCATTTATTTCATGGATAAGTAGTCAGAGGTAAATAGTAGTTTGGGCTTAGGGCACCACCACAGACATTTGTCTTTACATACACTGGGATGTCCAGTCACGCTCTGACCTTAATGGCATGTAAAGTGTTGTGGTCTAAGGTGATTGTATTTGGAGGATAGTCGGAAAAGTCAGCAAAGCCTCAGATGTTGCTACATTTGTTATCGTTTTGTGTCAAGACATTTGTTGTTCTAGTCCGGCTTTGTTAAAAGCTGACACAGCGGTGATAATGCAGGTGTTATTGTCCCTACTCTGATCAGCATTTCCATCCTTGCAAAGACATCAAAATCTGCCCAGACCCCATACAATTTTGCAAAAAGTCTATATTATGATATCTATATTGTTAACCTGGTGTTTTTACTGCAAACTAAGATTTCATTTTCTCCAGCTGGATGAACTAAATGAATAAGCTGGCTGGACTGTTATGTAACAAAGATCATAATCGTGTGCATTTTATCTCGGTGAGTTATAATGGGTTATGAGTGTTTTATGCTATGAAAGTGTATTGCATCATTACAAATTACTCTGTACTCAAAGTTAATTAAAGTGCTTACATACAGTGTACAATCAAATACCCTACAGTTTTTGGGCACCCTCTTTCTCTTCGCCTCTTACACTTCAGATATTTCTATTTGGATTGCAGTTACTGGTTTTGAACAGTTATTAAATCTCCATTGCAAACATGTTCTTTGTTGCCAGCAAGACTGCTAGCAGCCCATTCAGTACATATCAGTGAAACTTGTGGTTTTAACTTGATCTGCTTATTCTGGAAGCCCCAGCAGTGTCGATCCATCAAAGAGAAAGTTGGCATCCTCTCGTTGCGATGTGACAGCTAATGTGGCTTTTGGTCTGTACATGTACTTTAAGTCTGAAACATTCAAGATCTTCAAAACTATTTAATGTGTTATTCACAAACTCTGTGTAGAGACTCTAACACTATCAATTCTTATAAGAGGTCTCGTGACATGTTTGGAATCTTTGAAGAAATAACTTAAGTGACCATAAATGATTGTCACTCTACATGTTGGTGTTTGTTCTCGCTGTCTGAGTAGCAGCTCTGTAACATGCAAAGTAATAAAACGGTGTCAGCCTGTGACAGTATACACACTTTTGTTTGTGTTAAAACCATTAGCAATGTGGTGATAGTCGGCTTAAGCACTAAAACGTTTTACATCCTCACTGAAAACACTGTGCATTACACACAAGGACAGATTTCCATGCATACATATATTATCAATTCTGACTCATTTGTGAATATTCTCTCTAAATGATCCTGCATGAGTGTGGCAGCACACATTAATGATGTATAACTGAGGTTTTGGTAAACTATCATGATGTAATAAGCCTGTTAATTGTTGATGAGTAATGTTAGACTAAAACTGACTTTAATAAATCGAAGTGGATTTTAATTGCCATGTCATTGAATGCATTTGTGTGCGCTGGACATAAGGTTTGTTTTGGTGTTTATATCAATGCTATGAATAAATACCCTAAATCTGATATTGATTTTCATTGAAGTTGGCCAGCCCGAGTTCTTGTTTACAGCATCATAGCATGTCGCTGAGTTAAGAGGATCACATGATGAAACGGTTGAAAATCACACTGGAGTGATAAATGCTCTCACTCACAGGGTCTTCACACCTTCCAGCTTTCAGATCCATTTTCTGCTACTGAGGTGCGTTTGTTTGACTTCATTGCAGCGATGTTCCTGTGCGTATTAATGAGGAAACGCTGGCACTCTGAATATGTAAATCTAACCCGTCAGGATTACATATATTTGAGTTGTTTCTTTCAAGCAACCAATCGTGCACACAGAACCTTTGCCTGCTGATGTTCATTTGCTGTCTGTTCAAAGTGTAACAAAAAAAAAAAAACTGCCCGTTTTGTTTAACAAAATGGTTTTGTTTACTTAAACAGGATTGGCAGCCACCATTTGCCTGTGATGTTGACAGACTGAAATTCACACCGCGGATACAAAGGCTCAATGAGTTGGAGGTACATTCATTTGTTACATGTGCATATCTAAGATGTATAAAATGCAGATAATGTAACCATTGTATTTGATGAGCACAGCAGTATTTCCCACAGGTTACATTATATTTTTATCCTTTGATTAAAATATGAATTACCGCTGCTTTGTAACTGCGTTTCTCAAAAACTGCAAGTAAATAATTGAGTACATTGCTCTGAAATGGACGTAAACTGGGATTGGACGATTCTTTATAGTCATGTTAGAAAATAAACAATTGTATGTTTTAGCACAAAGCATTAAGTTTTTATTCACCCCGGTTTTAGGCTCAGACCAGAGTTAAACTAAACTTCCTGGATCAAATAGCAAAGTTCTGGGAGCTGCAAGGCTGCACCCTGAAAATCCCTCATGTGGAAAGAAAGATTTTGGATCTGTACCAGCTGAATAAGGTATCTGCCTCATTTTAGATTCCTGAATCTACAAAGAAAATTCATTCCAGACCATTTAAACCAGTCATGCCATTCTGCACATAAAACTTGCTTTTCACACACACAAGCACGCCCTAAAAAGACATCCAACGTGTTTGTTTTTTCTCTTTCCAAGCTGGTAAATGAAGAGGGAGGCTTTGATGCAGTCTGCAGAGAGCGGCGTTGGACTAAGATATCCGTCAAAATGGGCTTTGCTCCTGGAAAGGCTATTGGCTCTCATCTGCGGGCGCACTATGAGAGGATCCTCTACCCATACAACCTGTTTCAGACGGGAGCCAACCTACCTGTACGTCCTAACTCCCGTATTTGCCTCTACCCAGAGGTGTGTTTATATTTGATCTAAAAGAAAAATGTTGGAGTTGGAGGGTCTATATCACATAGCTGAATTATTGTTATTTCATTCCATTGCTTTTTGTTGTTCTAGGTAGAAAATGAATTCAGATCTCTATATTGTTAATGAGTCGCATGGATTATTCTTTTATTATTATTATTTTTGTCATTCTTTTCATCTTTATTTCACCGCATCCTTTAGTCAGCCAGTGCAATATTCTGTGACATACCGTCATCCTTAATACATTTACCAACTTCTCGGTGCAGGAGGCTACCTTGACCAATGACACTAAAGACAAAGAGTACACGCCCCACGACTTGCCCCAACGCCAGTCTGTGCAGCCTCAGGAGATCTGCACCATTGCTCGCCGCGCCAAACGGATGCGATCGGAAGTGAGTCTGCTCTCTGACACTGCCTCTTGACTCGTTTGAGTCTGGAGCTTTGAGTAAATTAACACTTACAATGTTCACATTGAGTCCGCAGAGGGATATGTTAAATATCTATTGCCTTTTACATCAACAAGAGATGTGTTTACATTCTTTGTTCAACATGGCAGAAGATATGATGCTATAGGAAGTGACTTAGAACTAGTGGATCTGTTTCTCACTTTTACACTTCGTTTCTCTCTCTTGCTTGCCCCCCCCCCTTGATGATGGCAGAGAGGGTGTATTAAAAGTGAACCAGGTGAAGATTGTAAGAATCGGCCCAATCTCAGGAGGAGGATGGGAACGTGTATTGCCAAGTCAGAGCCAAGTGAGCACAGAGACGATCGAATCTCTTGCTGTCGCTTAAAAATGAGCATTATAAGATAAATGTAAATTCCTCCATTGAGCATTTGTCCTTGTGTTTCAGTGAGAATGGCGGTGACTGAGATCAAACAAGAGCCCATACCGCATGGAGATCTAATAGATTATGGGGAAGCTGCACTGAATCACATAAACAAACCTATAGTGAACAAGGTAAGTGATTTAGTATTGATTTCTTGGCAAGCATCCTTATCACCACAATTACAATATGCCCCAAGACCCGTTTTGAGATGCAGGGCTTTCGAGTTTTGCTGCTCCATCTAGCTGAACTCTTATAACGTTTTGACTTTTTAAAGTATTAAACCCATAAATTTGAAAAATCCCAAAGCATAATCCCATAAGGACATAAAGCAGCCATCACGGATTAAGTTTAAGAGCTGAACTGATTTTTCACAAAAATGCCAGATAGAACCTTATCTGGTGAGACATGGAAACCAAAGTCTGGGCTCAGTGTTCCCCCCGGTCCTGTCTTATCAGGTGGAGCAGTACATGTGCCTGGTCTGTGGCAGTGGAAGTGCAGAGGACCGTCTGCTATTGTGTGATGGCTGTGATGACAGCTATCACACCTTCTGTCTGATCCCCCCCCTCCACGATGTTCCCAAAGGTGACTGGAGGTGTCCCAAGTGCCTGGCGCAGGTGAGCTTGTGCCCCACCACACCCTCAACTCCCAGAGGAAGCCAGCTCATTATTGGCAGTTGTTGTATCCGTCCTTGTGGCTTGTAATCACAAATTTGTGTTTTGATTTTCTAATTCTTTCTTCTTTTTTTTAACAGGAATGCGGCAAACCTCCTGTTGCTTTTGGATTCGAGCAGGCTAGCAGAAACTACACACTGCAAGCGTTTGGAGACATGGCTGACTCCTTCAAGTCCGACTATTTCAACATGCCAGTTCATGTGAGCATTGCACCGGTTGTTAACACACATCAGTGCAGTTTTCCTCTATTTTGATGTTTTTGTTTCTATTGATAATTACACCTCTAGATCAACAGCTCTGGCACTGGTGAATGCTATGGTTGTAGTCTGGGCCCACTTTTGTTCTCATGTATATTTGCTTAAGCTTGGTGGATATCTTTTAGTTAGTGTCAGTTAACTCAAATGACCAGAACAAGTTGGCCTTTTTCCTGGCTGTTTGCCGATGATACCAAGTTTATGTCACAATGTGGTTAGTTGTCTACTTGATGTCTAATTTGCTCCTCGTGATTGATCCACAGTGGCCTTGTTTAACAGTTCAAGTAAGCTTTTCACAAAGTGCCATGCCTGAGCAGATCAGGCTGGCACACACAAATGTCTTCTTCAAACTTGCTTTTATTGTAAGGTGTTTTTGGACTTAAAGTGGTTTCATTTATGCTTTTATGCACAATTTTTTAAAATGTATTTAACGATTGTTTTGACTTTGTTTATGCAGGTTATGTGTCTTTTATCTATTTTTATATATTTGGCGTAAAGCTGTGTTAAACATTCTCATTCTCTGCCTTTATTCATCTGTCCAGTCTTTCCTCTCCGGATCTTCATGTCTTGTTTTGTCTAATGATGAAACAAGGTCTGGTCTTTTCTCTTTCTTTGTTTTTTTTTTTTTTTAAAGAACCCTGATAAAGGATATCATTGCATCTAATATCCTCTGCATCTATTTTGTGTGTTAGATGGTTCCTACTGAGCTGGTGGAGAAGGAGTTCTGGCGTTTAGTCTGCACCATCGAGGAGGACGTCACTGTAGAATATGGGGCAGACATCGCCTCCAAGGAGTTTGGGAGTGGCTTCCCCGTCAAGAACGGCCATTTTGAAGTTTCTCCTGAAGATGAGGTACTGTCTGACTATTGGTATTAGGACAGTGTGGTGTACTAGTCTTATGTCTAACGTACTTGAACATGGATGTTACCGGAAAGTATAACAATATGTAATCTTATGTGTCTCTGAAATCATACTGTTGCCTTTAGCCAATTTTAGACCCCTTAAGGGATCATCCAAAACGCTCACAGTCAGTCTGTCTAACCCTCAAAGATTTAGTCATAAAACTTTCAGCAGTAGTATGCAATATGAAATAAACTGCAGCACGTATTAAAGCATTGGGCATTCAAGCTATTGTGAAACTGAGACTCCATAGAGAACCTTAACATTTTTCAAACCAACCCTCAGTGTTTCACGAAGCCGAGTTGGTACTTTGGTCAACAGCTGGGAAAAGGGCAGACGATCTCTTTTGTGCCGGTGTTTTTGTTTGTGATCACCTTTGTCGGTGGCGCCGGTGCCAGCTGGACAGGGCTGTGTGTGAGTGACAGCTGAGCAGAGTGTTGAGACCTGTCTCTGACCCGCAGCATTACCTGAGCAGCGGCTGGAACCTGAACAACATGCCAGTGCTGGATTCCTCTGTGCTCACTCACATTACAGCCGACATCTGTGGGATGAAGTTACCTTGGCTTTATGTGGGCATGTGCTTCTCCTCCTTCTGCTGGCACATTGAGGACCACTGGAGCTACTCCATAAACTACCTTCACTGGTACACTAACCCAGATTTAGTATCTTTTAGAGTGATTTTAATGTTGGAGTTGAGCCTTGATCCAATAATTGTCGGCTATTTTTGCCAATCTTCATCAGAATGTACATGTAGTGTCTGACCTGTGAAAAAGCATTCATGTTACAAATGTTAAGTATCTTATTATATAGATCTAGTTCCTGTGAGTGTTTTCTACAAACATGTTTGACCATGTGTGCAGGGGGGAGCCAAAGACATGGTATGGGGCCCCAGGTTACGCTGCAGAGCACCTCGAGGCAGTCATGAAGAAATTGGCTCCTGAGCTGTTTCACTCCCAGCCAGACCTCCTCCACCAGCTGGTCACCATCATGAACCCCAACACCCTAATGAACAATGGAGTTCCGGTAAAGTTGTCATGCTGAAACTCCATATATCATCACATCACATGTTCACAGGAGTAAATCATTCTTTAATTGTTTTATGTAATGAGAAAAGCAAATCTGGTTTTCATTGGATGAAGCTCATAATTTGAACCCATCCATATTTGTAGATAATTGATGATGAAGCAGAGCATGTTGTCTACTATGGTAAGGATAAATTAAATCAACAAGAGGATAATACGCCCAATCTTCACTTACTATGTATGATGGTGAAGTTCCTAAAATATCACATATCAGTACTGACTTTGAAAGTACATCTCATGCACCAAGAAAGTAGATGCGGTCTGTCATTTTTAATTTCTTATCAACTGTTTTGCAGATCTATCGCACCAACCAGTGTGCAGGCGAGTTTGTCATCACTTTCCCCCGAGCGTATCACAGTGGCTTCAACCAGGGCTTCAACTTTGCAGAAGCCGTCAACTTCTGTACCATGGACTGGGTAAGGAAACGGTTTGCATTAAACCTCACAATACCGGGCATTTAATGTACTTCTGTTGATACAAGCAAGTTTAATTTGGATATTCACAAGAGTGTTGACTTTTTGCTATCCTCTAAATAAAAGATTTATGCTTTTATAATTGTGTTCTTGGGCACAGAGGTTTGACAAAACCTGTTTCCTAATATTTACTCACTCCACAGTGCTATTAAGCTGAATTTAACGAATAATGAGATGAAAATAAAAGTGGTATAACATCTACAGGTTGTAAGAAGGTTTTCATATTCATGAACACATTCATTCATGGGAGAGAGATCTTGTAGAATCAGATCTTTTTTTTTTTTTTTTTTTTAAACAATAGTACCAACTTCTGGCTCTTGACCCCTGAACTTGATTTTGACTTAATTAATTTTTTTGGCAGATGCCCATTGGCCGCAAGTGTGTGGAACACTATCGCCAGCTAAGTAGGTACTGTGTCTTCTCCCACGACGAGATGGTTTGTAACATGGTGCGTAAAGCCGACTTGATGGAGATCGACATGGCATCGGCAGTGCAGAAGGAGATGAGTGACATGATCCAGGAAGAACAGGAACTTAGGGAGAAGGTTAACAACATGGTGAGCAGTTCCTGACTGAAGGACCCATTCGGTGCAAGATGTAGTATCTATATTTTGAGCACATATTGTGGAACGATTACAAGGCGTTGTGGAGGGAAAGTGACACCGGTGTGCCTACTACCGGCCGAGGCCTGTGTAAGGAAACACCCCAGTGAGATACACTAATCCTATACACAACATAGGTTACCATAAGATCTGAATTAAACAAGGACGTCTCTGCACATCTGTATTTGTGTCCTGCTCCCCGTTCTCCTCCTTAACTCCACTGACAGTGAGTGTGTGTCCCCAGGGCGTGGTCCAGTCTCAGCAAGTTGATTACGATCTGCTACAAGACGAGAAGCGGCAGTGCTACAAGTGTCGGACCACCTGCTACCTGTCTGGCATTACCTGTCCCTGCAGCCCTGACAAGCTGGTTTGTCTGCACCACACCCGGGACCTCTGCTCCTGTCCTCCTGGCAACCTTACACTCCAGTGAGTCCCCCTCTTCAGTAACCATAACAACCGAACATTTTTAATTTGAATGGAACTTGTGATTCTTTCTATTGTCAAGTTCCTCCCAGCACGCACTGTAAAACCTAAGAGAATCCTTTTTTTCAAGTTTTAATACATTTGTTATCAAAAAAATTGATTAATGATTATAAATGTATTCCAAGGTATAACCCTGTTTGACACCATTGATACATAAAGCATCACCTGAAACCATAGCCAGAGAAGTCCTAGTTCAGATGAGCAGAAACGGGAAGCCTTGCTGACATGTTCTTAACTAAAGAGTACAATATAAATTTGAAAAGTCTTACTAATGCACCTTTTTCTGCACAGAAAAGATGATTTCAATTTCAAAAGAAATGTATTCATCTCCTCATTTTCTGTGTCTTCCTCTGCAGTTACAAGTTTACACTGGATGAGCTGTACCCCATGATGGCAGTTGTCAAGCTACGGGCGGAGTCCTACAGAGACTGGCTCTCTAATGTCCAAGACATACTGGCGCACAAGGAAATTAAGAAAAGAGGTTAGAAGTGAATGGACTAAATGTCTTTATTAGTCTCTGCACATGTTTTTAATTAGTTGGTAACATGTTATCTCGTGCACACTCTTAAGGTCTTTGTTTCTGTGTCTTGTTTTTGTGTGTATGGACGAACATAAACTATCCAATTGAAATTTTATTAATACTAAGTTGTATGGGTGATATATTGTATTACACGCAAATGTATTGGATTGACTTAGATTGCGCAGGGATTTATACGAACCTGTGTTGCTTTCATTGTGGTCAGGCTTGGAGGAGCTCCACAGTCTGGTGGAGCTGGCAGAGGTGAGATCGTTCCCACCGGCGAACCTCCTGGATCAGTTACGCATAGTCACCTCCGAGGCTGAAAAGTGTGCAGTGACGGCACAGCAGCTTCTCAATGGGAAGCGACAGACAAGGTACTAGATAGGATTTGACCCATTGCTCTGTTCTTTTTGATTACATCAGGAATTTTCTACATTATTGAGAGGTGGTGGTGCCCACTGCCTCTAACATCAAGATATCAAGATGTGTATACCGTTCTGATTAGTAAGTGTCATCATTTTAGAATTATGAATCCCAATTAAAATAGTAATTCACTACATGTTCAAAAACAAATTGCATCCCTATAAATCCAAATCATAACCATGACCACAACACAAACCCACGAAAATTAGTCCTGTTTATTATCACACAGTGCAACACAATGGGCACCTGCTCAGCAATGTAGCAGGTGGCAGAATGTAAAGGTCATTTAAAAGGTGTCTGCACCAATTGGATTCTACTTTTTCATTATTTTAGTTCACGGTTCATTTAAATCGATGGATTTATTGGCTGTTGTTTAAAGAAAATAGTTTGTCATAATGATGGTTCTTCCAAATCTTTTCAGCAGTTTGTATGTGTTTCGCAGGTATCGCTCTGGAGGAGGGAAGTCTCAAAGCCAGAACGAGCTGACGGTGGAGGAGCTGAGGTCCTTTGTCCAGCAGTTAGACAGCCTGCCGTGTAACATCCGACAGGCTCCTTTACTAAAGGTTAATGAGCTTAGATAGTAGCTGCTACACATGACTGTTTTTGTCATTTCTGATTGAATTAAATTTAATGCCACAAAGAGAAGCTGTAATGTGTGGTACTTTGTAAAGTAACCACTTAAATGAAATGCTTTCAAAATAAAATACACTATCTTCCCATATCTGTACTTCTGTCATAACAGAGAAACTAATGATTTGGATATATGAGTGAAATTGCTGAGTCTGAAGTATGTGTTCTAGTGTTTAAATGTCAGGCCCCTTATGGTTGTTGAATTTAACCTCCAGGACCTGTTGACCCGGGTGGATGACTTTAGGCAGCGCAGTGAACGGCTCCTCTCTGACGACTCACCCAGCCCACAGGAGCTGCAGGACCTGCTGGATTTGAGCTTGGGCCTGGACGTGGAGCTGCCCCAGTTGCCCCTGCTGAGAGAGCGACTGGAGCAGGCTCGCTGGCTCGAGGCCGTGCAGCAGGCCAGCAGCAGGCCAGACAGCCTCTGTTTGGACACCATGAGGAGGCTGATAGACCAGGGCGTGGGCTTGGCCCCTCACAGTTCCGTGGAAAGAGCCATGGCTCGTTTGCAGGAGCTGCTGACGGTGTCGGAGCAGTGGGAGGAGCGGGTGCTCAGCCTCATGGAGGCCAGGTGAGGACACAGAGCAGTGCCACGCTTATATCTTGTTTGAATGTTCCATGTTGCCTTATCATGGTTGATAAAGAGGATCATGTAGTTTTGACTTATGCTTAACCAACTAATGGCTGCATAGAAACTACACATTTGCACAACACCAAACTCAGATAGTCAAAGCCAGCACTTTAAATGTGATATGTCTATTTGTATGCCTAAAATATAAAGTGCATTCTTTTTTTCCTAAGATGTAAATCTGATTCTGATTTCGTTCCCTTCTGCCTTGTGTAGCACAGCTGTTGTATATACAGTATCTGTGTATTTTGTCCCATGCTTGAAGTGAACACATTCGTTAAAAGTTCATGTCACTTCACAGGCCGTACCACAGCATCGAGACTCTTGAGGCTGCGCTACAGGAAGTGGAAAACATCCCTGCCTATCTGCCCAACTGTCTGCAGCTGAAGGACATCGTGGTCAAAGCAGAGAATTGGCTACATGAAGCAGAGGCACTCCAGGTAAAATATATTTCTCTTATATTTCATGTCACTTTTATCTTGACAGGAGACAGTTATGTGTGGATTGTAAATCTGTTGTGTGCCTTTGTTTGCTCGCAGCTCGGGGGACGTATTCCTGTGCTGGACAGCCTGTCCGAGCTGGTTGTGAGAGCAGAGGGGATCCCGGTGAGGCTGGATCCCCTAAACCGACTGGAGGCCCTCATCAGCGACGTGCAGACCTGGAAGGAGAGCGCAGCAAAGACATTCCTACTGAAGAACTCCCCCTACTCTCTCCTTGAGGTAAACAAACATGTTTTTTAAGCTGCGATTATTTATGTCAAAGCTGTTTGCCCAATGGTTTTGTTTGGATCAATCAGTAATGTGGGTTCACCTTCATGTTTTTAGATGCTTTGCCCAAGATGTGACGTAGGGACGGGAAATCAGAAGTCCAAATCCAAGAAGGCAAAAGAATCTCCTCCAAGCAGTAAAAGAGCTTCAACAAAGTTGGACTGTCTAAGTGACGTGGAACGAGCTCTCTCTGAGAGCAAGGACTCTGCCTCCGCTGTGCGTACACTTCATTATCTGGTCTTTCGCAAAGCATGAAGCAGATTTATATTAGAATTGGCACCGTCAAAACATTTTGAAATCATAATTAATTGGATAATAAATTGTGTAGTGGGATTTCTCTTCCAAAATGTATTGAGACTTGCAAGGAATCATATTTCCAAAATTCCAGGGTAATCGATTTATAGTAGAATAAACAAATCTACTAGAAAACATGTTGCTATCACAGTAACTACAGGTGCACAAAACACTGAAATGTTTACCGTAGTTTACTAACACAGAGGCTCTATTTAGAGACCAAGATTTTCACAAAAAAAGATGATTTCTTTTATCAACTCACATTAATTGGCACACACGCTCTTTGTCCCCCATGCCATCACTGTAATGAGAGCTGAGAACTGGTTAATGAGCAGAAATAACAAGTAAAAAGTGTATAATGGCAAGAGACATTCTTGCCATGGAGTGTTGCTTCTTGGTTAAATTTGCTCTACCACCCCTAATTAATTGACGTCCTGTGAGTAAAGGTTGCTGAAAGGCTAAAAGCAGGACAAGAAAGTCACTTAACTCTGAGCTACAGTAGCCACAAAGCCTTAAAAGGCCTTCAGATACCCAGCAGGAGGAACAACAGCAATAATCACAGTTCCACACAGAGAATGAGATTACTGACATTCTGCTTTAATCTTCTCCCCTCATAGATGGCCACTCTCGCTGAGGTCCACCAAAAGGAGATGGAGCTCTTACTGGCTCTGAGAGCTTCAAACGAGTCCAAGCTTCATCCTGCTGAAAACTGTTGTGCACTTAGCGTTTGCGTTTGCCAAAAGGCTCCTTCGGGTGCCATGGTGCAGTGTGAGCTCTGTCGAGAAGTTTACCACTGTGGCTGCATTGTGACAACGGTGGACCTCCAGCATGGCCGAGCCTGGCTTTGCCCGCTTTGCCAGCGCTCGAGGAAACCCCCTCTGGATAAAGTTCTGCCTCTGCTGGCCTCGCTGCAGAGGATCCGGGTCCGGCTGCCCGAAGGAGACGCCCTGCGCTTCCTCATTGAGCGGACGGTGCGCTGGCAGCATAGAGTTCAGCAGGCCTGCACTGACGGAATGCTGGAGAGTGTGTCAAAGATGGCCAATGGAAAAGTACGTTATTACACTTCAGATGATGTTGGGGATGAGCACTGGCAAGCTTTTTCTCTTATTGATTGTTAATTATTATTTCAGGGAAGACTTTGGCCCAGGACATCTTCTCATCTGACTCAGGAAACAAAATCATCTTTTTATACAGAGCACACGTCTGTTCCTCTCCAGGGTCAGTGTTAAAACCTTTAAGCATTTTGCATCCAAACGTACTTTGCACATACATGCACAGTTGTCAGTTTAACTTCTAAAACCTCCACGTCTCATCTTGTCACAGGTCTTGGTCCTGAGCTGGAGGAACTGATGGTGGAGGGATTCCTGCTTCAAGTCACTCTGCCTGAGGCTGAGCAACTGTACAGATATTTGCTCTACAAACTTGCCCCCCTGCCCTCGCATAGCCCCCCCTGTGGGAAAAGCGCAGACGAGGACGAAGAGGAGCACCAGCCTCAGAGAGAGAGCACCCACCATGTCAAAGTAACAATAATTTAACCTGTATCAAAGCAAAATTAATGTCTTGTAAATTATATTCCCACATACACATATCACTATCTTATGTGTCGCTCTATAATTTAACACTCTCGATCTTGATGTTTTCAGAATGGAATTTCCGGTCTCAAAAAGGAAGCGGTGAACGGTCAGAGCAAAAGGACCAAACGGCGCAAGGACAGCGGCGATAGCTCCGATCAGCATAAGGAAAAAGCCAAGAAGTCTCGCAAGAAGTCCAAGAAAAGCAAAGAGAGGAGCGAGGAAGCGAAGAGGAGTTGCTCTCCCGTCAACACACCCTCTGAGCCCGTCCCGTCAGACTCAGATGAGGACTTCTCGCTTTGTGCCGCACCGTGGTGCAGAGAGCCAGAGGGTGATGAGGTCAGTTTTATATCAATACGCTATTTATATTTTCTCAGATGTACAGCGTATAATCTGATCAATGTAACTTGGATCCAACAGCACCTTATTTTTTTCCTCGTGTCACTGTGTTTCTCAGGTGAACTGGGTCCAATGTGATGGCAACTGCAATCAGTGGTTCCACCAGGTCTGTGTAGGGGTGTCCGCTGAGCGAGCAGAAAAGGAGGACTATGTTTGCATAAGCTGCACACAGCCAGACTTTGACAGAGGAAAATGAAGACCAAACGGCCACTTTGAAGGATCCGCAGTTTCTGTCGTGGGCCACAGCACTTGAGTGCATCCATGAACTTTGTCCCCTGTGGCTTTCCCTTTACCTTCTGGCTTGTCCTTAGTGAAAATGGTGCTATTTACTTTTTTCGAGAGTTACAAAAGACTCCTGTCACTGTTTTTGTCATGGTGGCTGGGTTTTTTTCAGCCAATCAACTAATCTTTCCGAAACTTTTTCGAGACCTTGATGCAGATATACAAAATGGCAAATTGTTCCAAGAACCAACAGCGCAGGGATTTTTCAACCAAAAAAAAAAATCTATTTGACGTCACATTTTAAAACTGTTTTTTACATGCATCTGAACAATGTGAAACTTATCTTTCTCTTGTAGAGTAAATATTATTTATCTGAGCAATAACTGAATTGGTGAAGTTCAGTTTTGACATGAGCTATATTTGTGTGTAGAAATTCTTTGATAGAATGCCTTCTTGAAGCAAAAACCTACCCTAAAGACTCCACTTTATGAATCCTATGATATTACACAGTTCAGTCAGTAATTGTGAACAGGAATAACTCTTTAAGAATCAGGAACCATAGAGCAATGACAAAATTTTTGAGCTTGTTGGCCCAAATGTGCTTTTGATTAAAGTGCAGAGTTTGCGCCTTAATTTTTGGCCATAACCCTTAAAATCCACGTCAAGTCTCCTTTCAGCAGAAAATCCATGATACTTTGCTTTGGTTAAGACTTGTTGGTGTTCACAAAATAAGAATGAGCTGTCCGACGTCAAAGGAATGTAAATTTTGGTTTAGGGTGTATTTTCCCTTTACAGTTTAGGATGATAAATGTGTTGGACTTAGATTTAACACAGACTGTGTGATTTATTTGCCACGGGTATATGACCTTTTTTCTGCTCCTTTGGGTAAATAATATAATTCATATGTTGCAGTTTGCATTATAAAATAAAAATGTTTGTTCCCATAGTTCTGAGCTCTTCAATCCTTGTTGAATTCCATACAGTTTATATTGATAGATTATAGTCTACAAAGAGGTTTCTGTGAACTGGACTCATGATGGAGTTAAGTGACAAAATTATTTTTTTGTTTTGCTGTTTTATTGGTACAACCCCTTTCTGTGCAAAAATTATTTACACAATGTACACATGAACATTTAAGACTGAGCAGTAATCACATTTTGGACAATATGAATCTATCTCTCACCTCCCTTAGACATAAATCTGTCTCAGTACATTAAGCAACTAATAAAACCAAGAATTTGAGTACAAACTGTAAGCTGCTCCATCTAACATCACGAGGCATCCCAGCAATGATATCAGCCTAGTCTCTTAAAGTGAATCCTCACATTAAGAGCAGATTTTGTCAAAACAGTAGGAAAATTGGAGAAGAACCTCTGGCATGAAAATCCAATACGTTATTTTTAACCGTCAAGATCAGTCAAAGCAAACTGAAGAGAACCACACTGTCCGGGATATTGTCTCTCTCATCCAGATGCTTGTCCTCTTGAATGTCAACCACATCCTCTACTGGATCTGTTGCAGAAGAACATTAGGTCTGCAGTAAACCGTTGTTCAAAACTTATTTTCTTTGAATGCGTTTAGACGGGATGCATCACCTTCTCAAGTAGCCCAGTCATCCATTAGGTCAACCTGTGTAATATCTAATATCTAAGTTGGATTTTTGTTGTCAATGTTATCTGTTTCACTGACGTCCAACATTCAGTAAATGTATTGACCCTAATTATCAGTTATACATATAGGTACTAAATGGAAACAGGGTGCACATCTTTTACATGTTTGAAGATTTAAAAGGATTTTTGAAGAATTATTTAATGTGGAATCAAATCCAGAGTGGTGTGGGTTATATTCACATTGTTTTGTACATAAGATGAACTGAAGTTTTCCAGGGAAGAATGGTCAAAATTTACCCCTTACTGGAAACACTTGCTGTATCTTTATGTTACCAATGGTGGTTCTATAAGTTCTTGAATATAATGTTCAAATACTTTTACCAGCTTGGATTGTGAAATAATTACACTACATATCACATCCTCATATTTTCTGTAAATGTCACAACCTCAGTGACAAGTAGCAGGCCTCACCTATTCCAACACGTCATGTCTTAACTAACTAACGTAACTTGTATCTCGGTCACACCTCATGAATATTCACGACTTGCTTCCGACGAAAGTAAAATTCGTCCACCGTCCGCCAGCGTTATTTTTCCCCACCCGAGATTCGACAACAAGACGGGCAGTCCATAAGTGTTTGTAGCCAATACGAAAGAGGAAGGAGGGAACCTCCCCAGGGAAGTTAACAAAACTCACGAATACTCAAAGACAGCTATTGGTAGGGGAATATTGTTTGAATTACTACTATACGGCGATATGTGTGCAAAACCGAGAAAAAGTTATGACATTTCAGTGTCATATGATAGCGATTGACCAATCACAATCACGCTGTCGAATGTGGGAAAAATGACGCGTTTCGCCATTTTGCTGCTGTTGTTGTTAGCTCCGTTAGCTAGGTTAGCAGGCTAACTGTTTGCAGCATCTTCTGTTACTGTGCATCATGTACTCCATTACGTATTTCCGGTTATTGAAAAATACAACGGGCGGTCAAAATTGTTTCAAGCGACAGGGCTGATTTCAAGCAGTTCTCGTTTCTGCGTACTTGGTAGATATTTTACGCGCTTAAACATAGTTTTGAGCTTCCCGTTCCCGTTTTTACGCCCTCAATTATTTTCTGCTGGCTTGGTTTATTTTTGGACCGCGCTCATAATTGCCAGTAGCGCTCTCGTATTAAAGATAGCTACCTGACGCCATAGTGTCAGTGCAGCCGGCGTAGTGGTACTGGTCTCCCGTCATCATGGACGAGGAATACTACAGCGGTGCCGGAGAGTGGGAAGGCACGGATGGTAACACGGTGAGATCACGACTTGTTGCTTTTTGGTTATTTGGGCTAGCTAACAGGCTACAGGCTATGCTAGGCTGCGTCGTCGGCAGACAAGCCTGAGGTGAGTTTGTTGTGACCGGTCTGCAGTGAGATTCGGTGGCGCGGAGTTAACGTCACTGACTGACTGTGTTTATCTGGATGTTTTATTCAGGCTGACCATTATTGGGTTATGCTAGCAGCTCTGTGCTAATGGGGCAGCAGCTGGGTCGGTCCGGGTCAATTCAACGCGCTTTTGGACCGCCTCGTCACGGATTTGAATGAGATTTGGCGAGGTGATTTGGCCTTATGAGAAACCTCTGGAACTGACATTATAAATCAGCGAGAGAGCCCCTTCAGAAGTTTGGGCTAATTAGCGCACCCCCATGGATTTGACTTGCCATCCCTTCATTTCTAAAGGTCATAGGGAAATGGTTATAATGTCATTGTAAAGGTCTTTTCCAGCTCTACATTTTACGTATGCTATATTGAACCGAAAATGTAAGGTAACAGAGTTAGGAGTGATTATAACCCTAAAAGTTTATTTGCGAAAAAATCTGTATTTTAAAATGGATACAATTTTCGTCAAAGTTAGGTAACAGTGTAGTCAACACCTCCAGAAACCTCCTGTTGTACACATGCATAATTTTTCATGTGTACGGGACCGGCAACAGGGGGCGCCACTGGACCGATTTTCGCTAATCAACTTTTAAGATTATAATCTCTCCTAACTCTGTTACCATACATCTTCAGGTCAATATAGAAACCACGTAAAATGTGAAGCTGGAAAAGACCTTTACAATGACATGAGAACCATTTCTCTATGATATATAGTAATGAAGAGATGGCAAGTCAAATCCGTGGGGGTGCGCAAATTAGCCCAAATTTCTTAAGGGGCTATCTCCCTGAATAATGATCTGAGACATGTGTGATTTCAGTTCCAGGGGTTTCCTCCAAATTTTCTCTCTGCATTTGGATGAGTAATTGATCAAATACACATTCTGAAATTGGCATGATGATTTAGCATTTTTATCTGCTTAATGTATTTGCATGTTTTTACACATTTTGTGTGATTAATCCAGACTACCAGACCTTGTGAATTTAAGCGCGTTGTGGTGGCGTTTGGTGTCACCAGCACCCTTAACTATCTTTGTGCTGTGCAGCTCCGTTCATTGTACAGTAAGGATCGAGGCAGAGGGATGTGTTTCCTGTTCTTAAGATAGGTATGCACACTAACCCAAAGAAAAGGTAAAACTAAATGCCACTTTATTTTTCAGGAGGACGGTTATGTTGAAGGAGAAAATGATGGGAAAATCCAGGAGGATTGTCTACAGAAATTCTCCAGCAGGGATTACATCATGGAGCCTGCGATCTTCAACACCCTCAAAATGTATGTTTCTTCATAACGATACAAGCTGTATACAGTGTTTTTTGATTGATTTCATTTGTTCCCCTTAACCAATCCAACACACAGCATTTCTGGATGAGAACAGAATATATCACTCAGTAGAAGTGGCATCCACAAGACATACAACAGGACTGTGTGTTTAAGAGGGCAGCATGCTTTGCACCCACAGTCCATTTAGAAGGAATACGAGGGGCTTGAACCTATCCCAGCGTTCATCGGGGGGAGAGGTGGGACATGTTAATCATAAAGATGCATTGATATGTCGGTGATGGAAAACAATGTTTTTCTCATAGGTATTTCCAAGCAGGTGGCGCTCCAGAACACGTTATCCAGCTGTTGTCTGAAAACTACTCGGCTGTGGCTCAAACCGTCAACCTTCTGGCAGAGTGGCTTATCCAGATGGGTGCGTCACAAAGTATAAGACATTGTGTTCAAAATGAGACCACTCTTCATTGTTACTATATCTCTTTGGGGCTTGAAATTGTTAAAAAGCCTTCAGCACCTCCAGTCTTTGTTTGCCTCTTTGGCTTTGATTTGATTGTATGATTTAATTCTCATTGCAGGTGTTGAGCCTGCTCAGGTCCAAGAGCGTGTAGAAAACCACCTTAAGAGTCTTCTCATAAAGCACTTTGACCCTCAGAAAGCAGATTCCATTTTTACTGTAGAGGGAGAGGTGAGATCTCTGAATTTACACTAACAGGTCATTTTACAAATAATAATTCCAGAGCGTGAACGTGTTGAGTCAAGGAGTAAGTTAATGCGGAAATGAACCCCATCTCTGGTTGTAGACTCCTGCTTGGTTGGAGCAGATGATCGCACACACTACATGGAGAGATCTCTTCTATAAGCTGGCCGAGGCTCATCCCGACTGCCTGATGCTCAACTTCACCGTGAAGGTATGGTGAAAGCGATGTTGTGATGAGGCTTTCCCTACACAGATTCCCACATGCCTGGAAAGATGGAAACTAATCTTTCAGAAGAGTTTGCCTGTCACTCGCCGTGGTCACGTGTGTTTCCCGTGTGTGTTTTTAGCTCATTTCAGATGCTGGATACCAGGGTGAGATCACCAGTGTGTCGACAGCGTGTCAGCAGCTGGAGGTCTTCTCCCGGGTGCTGAGGACTTCTTTGGCCGCTCTGCTGGATGGAGGAGAGGAAAACCTGGAAAAGAACCTGCCAGAATTCGCTGTGAGGATCTCACTTTGCTTCTATGGTCCCAGGAAGGCTTTAGGACATTTCATCTGTTCGCCGCTATATGGAAAACCTCTTTTTCCTCTTTCCATTTGATGATTTATCTCCTCTTGTGTTTAAGTTCAGGTTGAGTGTTACGGACCCTGTGCACACTGTTTGTTGAGTGTTTACATCCTGTGTCCTGCAGAAAATGGTGTGCCACGGCGAGCACACGTACCTGTTCGCCCAGGCTATGATGTCCATCCTCGCTCAGGAGGAACAGGTTGGTTCAGCCGTGCGGCGGATTGGCCAGGAAGTACAGAAGTCGGCACACGAGAGGTAAAACACAGTCCCACATGTTTGATGCAGCCTGCACGCTTTTAGGCTACACTAGTTTTATTTCTTATCTTGGACCATTAACATAATCAGATCTACTGTGGTGAAAACAGAACAGACATAAGGTTACAACCCACAGAGTGATGATTTGAGGAAGTACAGGTCTCTAAATCATTTTTAACTTGATGAATGAGAAAAATGTATTGATCATTTTAGCACGAGTAAGAGTGTGTCAAAGACTGGGTTGTCTGGTTTAGGGATGGACTTGGGTCAAGTCACCATTGTCCAGTTGTGTGTGTGTGTAAAAGGAGTTGTGAGTGGAGATAGAAAAGTCCAGTGTTGATAAATCTGTGGTTGTGGTTTTTATCGCAGAGGTCATGATGCCAGCCAGATCACCCTCGCGTTGGGCACAGCAGCAGCTTATCCTCGAGCTTGCCAGGCCCTGGGTGCCATGTTGTCCAAAGGAGCCCTGAACCCTGCAGATATCACAGTTCTTTTCAAGATGTTCAGCAGCATGGACCCACCTCCTGTGGAGCTGGTGAGGACGGAGTGTCTACAATCCTTGTTCAGACTCAACAGACGCTGATCAGTGCTTGTTAAGATGCTGTTAATTCCTTAACATTCACCTCTCTCCTCTTCAGATCAGAGTGCCTGCCTTTTTGGACCTGTTCATGCAGTCACTGTTTAAGCCCGGTTCGAAGATCAACCAGGACCACAAACACAAATACATCCACATTCTGGCGTACGCTGCCAGCGTGGTGGAGACGTGGAAAAAGGTGAACAGATCAGGGTTGCTTTGTTTTCCTTATAATCCCTGTTTCTTAACTCTCTGTACTCCCTTTAACTTTTTTGTCGCCATTAAAACACAGAACAAGCGAGTCAACATCAATAAAGACGAGCTGAAGTCAACTTCCAAGGCCATAGAGACTGTGCACAACCTGTGCTGCAATGAGAACAAAGGTGCCACAGAGCTGGTGGCCGAGCTTGGCACACTGTACCAATGCATCCGGTGAGTGGAGCTCATCTCCATAAAGCCGACGACTCTGATTTGTGGTGTTCAGCTTGACAGGAAAGTGTTACGTGCACAATGTTATTAAAGCGAAAACAGTTAGCTGATAAAGCAGTTGCTTCAAACCTGATTGGGATGACAATACTGGAGTAAATAACTGATATTGAAATGTTTCATCCAACTTGTGATCCAGTTGATTCTTCCTCACCCGAGAATGAATTTAACAATGGAAATCCAAACGCCTTTTAGATTCCAGTCTTAACTTACTTATTTTTGAATAATATCAGCAATACTTTTGAACCAGAGCACTCTTATCTCTCAAGTTTTTCAGTGGTTTGTTATTAGTCGTAGTTTATGATTGTGCATTTGTGTTCAGGTTCCCAGTGGTTGCCATGGGGGTGTTGAAGTGGGTGGACTGGACGGTGTCAGAGCCACGGTACTTCCAGCTCCAGACGGACCACACTCCAGTCCACTTAGCTCTGCTGGATGAGGTACAGTGACACCACCAGGTGAAAACTGAAGTATTCACTCTCGATTGAGAAAACGGTCAAACCTGAACATGAACCCTCCTCTTCGTAGATATGCACGTGTCACCAGCTGCTGCACCCGCAGGTTCTCCAGCTGCTCATCAAGCTTTTTGAGACTGAGCACTCCCAGCTAGACGTCATGGAACAGGTGTGTGTATTTCTTGAGATAAGTGTAAGTGATTGACCTCTCAGCTAACGTGCGCTCGGTGATTTTCTCTGTCCTCAGCTGGAGTTGAAGAAGACCCTGTTGGACAGGATGGTTCACCTGCTGAGCCGTGGCTACGTCCTGCCCGTGGTCGGCTACATCCGCAAGTGTCTGGAGAAACTCAACACGGACATCTCCCTTATAAGATATTTTGTCACCGAGGTAAACACTGCCTCGCTCTCATTCAGTGGCAGACCAAGCTGCTTAGGAAAGCTAAGAGAGGAAGATCACATGTTGGAAAGGAAGGGTTTACATGGGTCTGGTTCAGTGAAAGCTTTCGACAATATTTGCATTTAGGTCTTCAAATTAAACATACCACGGTCTTGATTGTGTTTTACATCATAAATTCAATTGAAAAAAGTCTTTTCATTTTAATTTTAAGGATGAAAATTCCCCCTATTTTCCATAGTAACTTGCAAAAACGTTGCAGGCTCCCTGAGTTATCAACAGGTTTAGACAGGCCGTAACTTCAGTGCTTCTCTTGAAGGTACTGGACGTGATCGCACCTCCCTACACGTCAGACTTCGTTCAGCTCTTCCTGCCCATCCTGGAGAACGACAGCATCGCAGGCACAATTCGCGCCGAGGGAGAACACGACCCCGTCACTGAGTTCATCGGTAAGTGTCGGAAACTGACTCTTGTGACAGAAACATAAGTGTTTGAAAACTAAAGCTGTTCCTCAGTTTACGTCTCATTTCATGGAACGCATCCTTTAAGGCACGGGACGGCCTGCAGAGACTTACCTACGTCCTCACCTGTGTGTTGTGTCTCATCTCGCGTGACTTTACGTGAAATGTTAGTTTGTTTACTCCCATTGAAAAAGGCAAACAATGCAGCGCTGAGTTCCTTACTGCTATGCCCAGACCCTGGATACTTGCAGTCCCAACATACAAGAAATCAAGTTATCCGAACAATACAGATATATATGTATATATCTATGAAGTAAACAATTATGTCAATTAATGGCAATTGATTCACATGATTTTAATTTAAAAAAATATTTGCAATTACAACTACTCTATCAAAAGCAGCAAAAGAATGTGCAAAGCTGTAACTAAACACTTCAAATTAGTCGCTATTAACCTTTTCATTGCAACACCTACTTTTTTTCTTTTCTTTTTTTTTTTACATTTTACGTATTTTTGTTAGATCGCAATGCTTTCTAGGAAATACAAAGCCAACACTGGTTGTGTCCTCCAAATTCCAAACAAAAGACATTTCTCAGCTGCATTCTCCCTCTAAAAGTATAAACGTCTGGTCCAGCAGCTATGACGTGAGCAGTTTTAAAGTGAAATGAGACGCCGCATTAGACAGAGTTCAACTCCCCCAACATGTAGGAGCGACTTCAGTTTTCAGACGTAGTTTTTAGCACCAAGAGGAAGTATCAGTAACCCTGACATTAGCGCCCTCCTCAACTGCAAAAGCCTTCGCACCGTTTTTTTTCACATGTTGTAAAATGCTTTCTTTGACCAACAACTAGAAGTTGTGTGTGTGTAAAATTGTTGGAATCCCCCTATTAAGTGTTGAAATATGGAAAATAAGATCTCAAAGTCCTCATCCTCCTCAAGCTCTAACAATAATAATAATTTATTTCCCTGTTTTTCAGCTCATTGCAAATCGAACTTCATCATGATTAACTGATGTGGAAAGGACACAGGAAATGTTTTTTGTCGGAGACAGAAGCAGGACGACGTAACAGACACAGAAGGCCGGATATCACCACCAGCTGTTACCATATAAAGCTGGTGTGGAGATGGTCCAGACTGTCCACTTTGACCAAGTGAATGAAGATTAGTTATTGAGTCTACAACAACTAACTCAGTGAGCTGGTAGACTGACAATGCGGCTCTGAAGATGCAGCTAATTTTTTTTTTTCATTTCCAAATGTATATTTTCTATATTTTATGTTGGCACCATTTAAAAATAAAAATCTGAATATGTACTTATTTGTATTTGTTTTAATTTCATAGAACATACATTAACGCTTTGAGTCTCAAGTTACACATAATCTGTCGAAGATTTTAAAGACAGACCTGAACCTCCATCCACTGACAGGAAGCACCTTGATCCACATCAAAATACTCAAGCATGGTGACTGCCTGATGGTGACCATGATCTTTTTGGTTAGAATTAAATAATGTATTGCGTTCGTCAGGCCAAACACAGAAAAGCTACCTTTTAACAGGCTCATCCTCACATATGAAACAAAAGGGGCAAATATTGAAAAGATTTTGCAAAACAAAATATTAGAAAATCTGTTCGGGTAGAAATGGGTGTGGTCTTTTCTGATAATTCATCACGAGTATTGCAGATCTACAGTATGTTCTGAAAGTCTGAAACAGGGCGGATAACATAATATCAGTGGCGCTACTTAAAATAAAACTAAACTACAAAAATATTGCACTGCAAGATGCACAGATCGGCAATAAAACTTGTTAATTTTCATGCACAGCTTTAGTTCCACCAGCTGAAAGTTTTAAGAATGTTGGCATAAAGTGGTTTATTGGCAGTAAAGCAGAGATGAATTTTTTGTAACATTTCTGATGTCTAGATTGTTCATAGCAAATCACAAAAACCTATGCTTGACATATGCAAAGAAGGCACACTTCAAGTTGATCAGTTTTTGTGTACAAAATATCACAGTAAAACATTCATAAAGTCAAAGCAGTGCAGGGCGAATTAAACACTCTGTTCTTTGGCTGAGCACAATGTAGGTATGTTTTTTAAATCATTTCCTCATTATGTAAATTGAACACTGTAAATAGGTTTCTTATGTATTCCCAGCATTGATACTGGCTTTTCACCCTGCAGTCACTGAATTTCGCAACAGCTCAGAAATCAGATGTACTGATGGGTTTCACTCCCCCCACAAATACAACATCAAAAGTCTGTTGCAGCCTACAGACCTGCGGCAGTAAACATTCTGATGAAAACCTGCAGGTTCCACAGCCAAAACGTCCTCATATTAGCAGATGTGCAGCCTGAGATCCAGTGCTAAATCAATGGCACCAAGAATTGATTACAAGTATAAAAATAATTCCCTTTGCTATGCTAAAAAGCACCCCCTCTGCCTCACACAGGAAGACATAAAGACAGTGTGCAGTCACAACCTGTATTCCAGATGGAGGTGGACACTGTCCCCCTCTAGAGGTAAGCTTTTGGGACAACTGGGTCTCCATACATGCAGTCCTCTTCCAACGCCAAGTTGTATGTGCTTCCACTTCCTCCCTTGTAGGCACTGGTCACGATCCTGAGCCAGCCCTTCTCCCCCTGAGGAGAGGGAACATTCATAGGATAAATACTGAGCACATCCAAACATACTTTTTACTTTTACTACACACATTAACAGCCAGTAAAGGTTGTTATTCATCAGCAAAGCAGTTGAACTGTCAAAATGTGCCCCAAAATGCATATTTTATTTTCAAGCAAGAAAATATCAGAGGTGTCATTCAAAGTGTAGTCGCTGGTCAAAAATAAGTTAAATACATTATAAACATTGTATTTCGTCCTATTTGTTCACTTGTCTCTCCTTTGTCCTCTGACTCAGAACAGGGAGGACACCAGCCAACAACGCCTGCTTAATCACTGCAATAGAACTGCTGCACGGGTGCAAATGTTTGCATCCACACAAATGAAATATGTGAAATGTGAACCTGCAGTGAAGTGCTGTGTAATCTGATTGGTTGTTTGTTGACAAGGTTCTGTGCGTGTGAGTGTGTGTACACACTGCAGTGTAACTAGGACTGCAGCTGCAAAGAACTTGTTGCTACTCTTACTTCCCATCTGTGAGAGACAGAGAACAATGCAAGCAAAAGTCTGTGTAATCAGGGATGGTGGGTAGGTGGAGGGTGTGGGGGGCAGACTGAGCCATACGCTGCAATTGGAGAGTGTGAGGAGTGTTTCAGTTATTGTTCCCATTTTCATAATGTAAAATGCATTGCACAATGAGTGAAATCCACTGTGAGCCTTTTATCAGACAGTTAGCATGTAGACCTTGTCCAAAAAATGTCAATGTTCCATCTGAGGAGGACTTACCCATGGCTCTCCCCAGGAATTGCGCACAACCCAGTATTCCACACCATCCTCCACCCCCCATCCTGCCACTGACACGATGTGGTTGATGTAAGGTTCGTCCACATACTCAGAGTAGACGCCTCCAGTGTACGCGTCCAGCTTATCTGTGGCCATGATTCCACAGCTAGAGAGAAGAAACACGGTGTGTGACTTTGCGTCTTGGGTTAAAGGTGCATTAAGAAGACGTCGTGGCTTAAAGAGGGACATGTTTGGGAATAATTGCCCAAGTTTCTCATATTTAGTCATGGTGGTCGCTGTTTAGTCATCCCACCTCAGCTCCATCCTTTTGCTCAAATGTATATTTCCGGGCAGCAAATGATTTGTTACAGATGCTACATCCATCTATAGATTTTTTATTTTTTTAAATTAACATTTTATGCATTCTACCCTGTTTTAGTAAGTAAAAAAATAGAACAGGATGTCTACTGCTTTTCAAAACAAAAACAAAATGTAATTGTGAACCTGATGGGCCCTCTAGCGTAGATCTCTGCCATCATCTTCTCCCTCCCGCTGACAGCTCCATACTCGCTCACTTTCCACAGGGTGTAGTTCTTCACAATGTTGCACTTCCCAAAAGTGGTGCAGGTCCCACATTCGTTGAAGGGCTTGCACGCTATGAAGAGGGACAAAGACCATGCACATCACTGACTCTGTGTTAGTGACCATAACCGTTACCGTCTGCGCTGAAGGACCCCTTACTTTGATCTTTGGCCTGGTAGTTATTGCAGGTCTCGTCAGGGATCCCATGGGTGCTGGCATATTCCCAGACCCCGCTGTGATCCCCTCCGTGGCAGGTGCCTGCATCACTACAGTCAACCACATGCTGGACAGACAGATAAGCAGACGGCCATGCTCCTTTCCGCTTGATGTTGATGCGGTCTGTCAGAGGAGAGAAAACCGTTTCAGTACAAACCAGACAAAGTTTCTTTTCCGCAAAGAGGAAACAAAACTGCCTCTATTAAAATGTGTTTGTGAACAGTCACGTGATGTTATACTCGGCCACCAACTAACCACAATGTATTTGCGTCTCGACTTGCGTAACAATGAGTAATACCTGCCATGGCGCTGGTGCTGCCATGAGCCCAGCAGGAGCCACAGTACTGAGGAATGTGCTGGTTCCGGGTTGTGCTAACATAGTTGGTGCCATTGATGTTCCTCCAGTAGATCGGAAGAACGTCGT
>OMOW01102324.1:0-14455 GCA_900312555.1 Lamprogrammus exutus | reverse complement strand
GGAGCATCACCTGCCATGGCGCTGGTCCTGCCATGAGCCCAGCAGGAGCCACAGTACTGAGGAATGTGCTGGTTCCGGGTTGTGCTAACATAGTTGGTGCCATTGATGTTCCTCCAGTCCCATGATGTAGGCAGTTCAGAAATGTTCAAATACTCATGGGGACGAGGTGCGGTCCTGTAAAGACAGCGTAACAGGTTTAACGACTGACTTTCTTTGATTAATTAGAATATAGCACAGTACAGCATTTAATCTATCAGAAAGATGCAAAAAAAAGACTTATTTCCATGGCGGTCCAGTGAAATCGGAAGAAATAGGATCAATATAATCAGCTGTGCATGTGTGTATCCTTAAATTAATTTACCCTGTTGTAGGCCTGCTTCATGTTAATTCATGTCCTCTGTATGTTAAAATTAAAATGTTAAAAATACTCACAAACAAGCAGGCTGACAATACAACTATATGAACTGAAAATGTGTTTTGAAGAAGGCAGTGAATTTAAAACGTTCTGAATGCGTGTGTGATGTGATAGAATGTAGTATTTTAGAGAATGCAGCGAAATAGCAGTCTGGTAATGGACGGCATTTCCCATGATGTTGTTGTTGAGGAAAGTGTGTGAGTGTTCTTAGGAGATAAGCAGCTGACATGGGGTTCTCAGAACAAACTCGTGGTGAAAATGAAGTTACCAAAACTGAAGTGCACCTCTGAAGAAAAGTACCATAACATTTGCAAATTTCCCCATTGTGGACAAATAAAGGATTATCTTATCTTATTACAAGTGTTACATTATAAAAAGGTCGACCAATCAAACTGTACTACTCAAAATAATGACAGAAACAAACAATTTACTGAGATGTGGCGTTTTACATCCCAACACTGCTAATATGAGGAATTCCAACACACCTAAAGTCAAGCAAAAATAAGTCAGTCAGTCCAAATAAGGACATAATGAATGATAATGTTATGGTGGCATCACAGAAACATGAATGACCAAACATGTGTGGAAATATAGACATTTTTATACATATAGCCCTGTTTATTTATAAGGTAGTACAGTAGTTTATAGTCGAAAGCTCGCTTCACTGTATTTAACAACACCAGGTAGTTCTTTGTGGGGAATCTTCTGAGAAATTTTACTTCCTCAAGCTGTGATTGACTAAATCTCGTGATTTATAAAGTAATGACAAGGACGTTTCAGGCCCGTAAATATGAAATCATGTTTTTACTGCACCAGAATAGCAAATAAAAACTCCCTAAACTCTCCAGCTTGATGAAAAACGCTTAGCCCCATGTACGTCTTTGACTTACTGAGTTCGTCCTCGTTAAATATAAAAACATTTCGTTGACAATTTCAAGGTGATAAACCATATTTATCACATTTTAAAGTAGTTGAAGTAGGATTTTATGGAAACAATGCTCTGTAGCGAGCTTAGTCTTTTATGTTAGTGCAGCTTATAGTTTTCTACACGGTTTCTATCTCATTATTCGCATAGTTTGATAGTCTGAAAACAAGAATAGAAAGCAAACAAAACTCACCTCAGACTGAAGTCGCTCTTCCTCGACATGCGGACGTAGCATGGCTGCTCCTTATTGAAGAACAGTCCGGCTGAAACAATGGAAAGAACAACCGCAAACAAAACTACAACAAAAACGGTCCGCGCCATTGTTACCGAACACACACCGGGGACTGAGCTCCGTTGCTGGCGGGGAGAAGAGTGGAAAGGTTCCGGCTAAATATGTGCTCGGTCACCGCGAGGGTGAACCGGTATATGAGCGCGCGCTGTCACGTGAACGTGACGACACGAGTCATATGGTTTACGAACACTGGCGAGGAAGAAATACAGAGGGAAAAGTATGTGAACACAGCTTTATAAGTAACATTTAATCACTTAATCACTCTGTGGAAACAAAAAATAGCTACAAAAAAGTGTATGTGGTCGAATCAATTCATTGCTGTTCAAGGCCTATCAGGTTTGGCCCCATCCCCAAATTAATTGACTGATTGAATTTAAGTCTTAATACAGGGACAAACACTTGACATCAACGACATCTGTCTGAAACGATGCTTTCTGACAGGGGGAAAGGTTTGTTTACATCAGGTCAGCGTGTGATTATATCTAATCAGTTTAGGAAGACAAAAATGACAAAAACAGGTATTTAAAGCTATCTGGAATTCATATAGCAAAACTCATGCTTGAGCCTTTGATGATTTATTGAATGGGAACACAGAAGAATGACCTTTAAAATGACTTAGGATTTACTTGTTTTTTTTATTTATTTATTTTTTAATTTTCTGGATCTGTCAGCAAAACATGTTGAGAAAAAACACTGCTTTTCTTGTGAATCACCCCAATGACTCAAACTTTATTGAGAAATCACAGGGGCGTTGCAGCAGTTTGGTTAGTTAACATTCAGATTTAAGAGCACCAAATCACATGGCTCAGGTCATAACGACTGCAACTGGACTGCAGTTGTTGTCAATGTGAAATTTACATAACAGCATTAAGTTTTTTAACCGTCTCAAGTCCTTGAAATGGTCCTCAAGAGGACATTACACCTGGCCGGACTTTGTCATAATCACTGCATTATTTAAAATCCAATGATACAGAAAGAGCACAGAGGTTTAAGATCAACACATATTTTAACATCCAAATGACCCACCTGAAAGTTACTGAGTGGAGTCTAATTAAGTTTAACCTTGCAGAGATTCACATGTTGGCCACTGGTGACCTGGATCAAGAATTCAGCGGGCTTAAGGTACAATCAGGCCAAAAAACTTTCATAGGTCAAGCACTGAAGCAAAGAGTGATTGGTAACAAAACATTAATGTTGGTCATTATAGGTAGGATGCAACTTAGTGTTTTACTTGAGCAGCACACAAACGTCAGATGGCACCATCTTTATTGAAGGGCAGACTGATTGTCACAAGGGTGGAAAATAAATCAGATCTGAGCTGGTTTATAATACTTTACATGCCTCACCAGATAAACACCAAATCAAGGATTTATTTTTACAGTAGACAAATTTTTTGTGTACTTAGCACTGACAAAACACACGTGGCAATGGTGGTCAATTGCTCACCTGAATCCATTAAAAGCAGCAGTAAGCACGGTTTGATTATCGGTCCGGACAAAGCAGCATCAAGAGCACTCCACAGTCCAACTGTACACAGCATCAATCCACAGTGCAGTGGTACCAAAAACTACATGAAGCATCAATGATCTTGATCCACAATTTTACAACCAGTAAGTGGAAGAGCTGTGGGCACATTTATGACTGTTTGCATTACAAGCTGATATGCACAGAAATATGACAGGAAGTTAAGATGGTTTACATTTCATGAGGTAAAACCTTCAGCTGTCACTTACACAAAATGGTCAAATATGATTATGGAAGAATGACGACTGAAATGTTAGACTGGCTAGTTTGCAAAACCTGAAAACAAATGCCTGTTTTATTTCAGATTTTATATAAGCAATGCCTTTTAATCACGAACAAAAGAACGGGAAAAATATCAATGCGATCAATGCAGCAAGTGCCAGAGGGTGGCCGTCTATCAACATCATCATCATCTTCATCTTACATTTTCAGTCACTTGATTATCTGGTTTATCCGCTGATGTCAAATTTAATCACACATAGAAGTTGAATGAGGATGAAAAGGTTTGGATTAGCGTTTGCATGAATAGTTAGGGTGTGTGGTGGCAGAGGAGTAAACCGTTGTGTCTTAAACCAGTCGCCTCCTTTTGCAGTCACGCTCCATCTGGTCCTCAGACATGGACGTGGCTGCACCCAGAGGAGACACGTCGTTCAGCGTGGCGTCATCGGATGCTTGACCAAACAGAGCCATGAGCAAAGCAACGCCAAATCCTGTGGCGCGCTCGCCCTGAAGAGGAAAACACAACATGTTGTCATGTTGAGCAACAACGGTAAACACAGACAACTCAATTTGTATTAATATCATAAAAGGTATTTACATTAGTTTGTATTGAAAATGAGTTTTTCTGGATGAAAATTCTCTATTAAAAGTGAAACTAGCAAACTTGTCACACCATAAAATTACCAAACAGACACAAAATATATGAATGCGCCTTATAAAAGCACCACTTAATTGGTTTATTTCAACTCGATCCACTCCAACTTCACATCAAGGCCCTAACTACTGTATGTCCATCACATGCATCTACAAACTGCAGGTACTCACTGCATGGACAGGAGAGGCAATATCCACGTGGACCCAGATGCCGGACCAATCAAAGCCCAAGTGAGAACCGATGAAGAGGCCTGCACAGGAGCTCTGGGCGTTCTCTCGGTCCTGTCAGACACAATCATAATTTGATGTATATCGACAACTAGGTATACATAGGACTAAAGCGAAGTGGAATGTATGGCAAAGCAGTAAACATCAGACAAATGGCGTCTCATCCCTCCTCCCCCGTTTTGGGAAGGTTTCTCCAGTTTGACGCATATGGCTTTTTTTATACCTCACCTGTACACACTGTTTGTGTGTGCATATCGTACTGAGCAGAGCGAGATTTGTGAAAAGGATGATAGAGATGCAATTACACAATTAAGTTGGGGGAAAAACGGGCAACAGAGAAGACATTTCGTTTCTGTTTCAACTCTGACTCGTCTGGTGTCGTTGTGTTTGTTCTGTCACTTACTGCCACGGAGTTCTTCATGTCAGCCACGGCGGAGGTGAACTCGCTGAAGTGCAACTCGGGGCAGTAAACCAGAGGGTGCGTGAGGTCTCCGCTGCTGCGTCCGGCACGCACGCATGCGGTTTCCCACTGCTCGCAGTTGGTCATCACAGCTGCGTGGTGCTTCCCGGTGGAGATCCCCTGTACCATAAAAACATAACAGCTACCTGTCACACCAGACCTTCCACAGGGGACTGCTGAACAGAAGGAGGGCGAGGCTTCTACAGAAATGTCAAACATTTTGGCAGTTTGAGATCAGTGTGGCTGTTAGCTTTGCTACTGAATTAGTCGTTAGTTTTTCAGAGTGCTGGCTTTACCGCAAATCTTTTCCTTTTTAAGTTTGCGCTTCAGTGTTCTTTTGCTTCTTTAAAGTGAATCCATTACCAGTGAATTTCTCACCGCCAGTCACTCAGTGCGTTTGAATGCACTCAATACTATGAGTATTTGCACTTATTGCTATTAGAAGCAAAAGCCATTTACAAGCACGGCATCAATAGGACTTCAAGTATACATGAGGTGTTGCGTAATCGCATTATGAGGAGAGTCTGTCCACTGAGGAAACACACACACGGAGGCAGCATCCTCTGATTTAGACGCTTACATAAATCGATTAGCAACCGCAAAATCTAGGTCTTTTAATCTGAATAAGCCTATTCTGATTTGTGCCGATTTTAACTGCATGAAGGTGTGAACGTGAAGTTTGAAAGAAAATTGATTGATTTGCCTTAATCGCAGTATGATCGAAGTTTACATACCGACTGAGACGCTGTTACCCACCTGAGCTCCGGTCAGTGTGGCCATATCTAGAATGATGTCGGCTGACAGGTCTTTGCTGGCGTACACCACTCCATCAGCCAACACCAGCCGGCCCTCCGCATCAGTGTTGTTGATCTCCACTGTCCTGAATGAAAAGACAAATCACCAATGAAATAACAGAACTCTTACCGTATGAAGTGGCTGTGTAAAATAATACCAGTCACAGGTTGTGTGCAGCGATGCCACGGAGAGAGGCAACTGCACGGTAACTCGACTCCTTCTCTAACAAACGATATTGCATGGAGTTGCATGTTAGTATTAAAACGAGTCTCACTTTCCAGAGTAGAGAGTGTGGATGTCATCGGGCCGTGTGGCGGTGGGTCCAACTGCATTCTCGGCCAGGCAAAACACGGCGTGGAGGTTATCCTTAAAGCCCTGATGCAAACAGAGGAGCAGGATACGTTTCTCACACTGAGAGGACGTTTAAATAAAACCTGTGAAAAGTGCTGTGGGCACTTCCAAAAGGGGACCTCACCTGTTTAACAGTGGCTTTGAAAGCTCCCAAAATAGCCGCAGCTCCACCGCAGTCTCTCTTCATCCCAGGCATTGTGGTCTAAAAAAACATATTCAGCACTTTACATGCCTCATTTGATCACTGATGTCATTCTGATGCTGCACATGTAGCGCGTGTTTATCTGATCTGATCCGCATCAGTCAACACACAGTGACCTGAAGAATATGAACATGCAGGCAAAAGCGTCTGCATTTCCACACAAGCAAATCGTCTCTACCTTTCCCTTGATGCTGAGTCCTCCTGTGTCGTACACGATGCCTTTGCCCACCCACGCGATGGTCTGAGTCGCACCGTCTGGTGTGTGACTCAAGACTGCGAGAGCAGGAGGATGCTCTGCCGCTTTTCCCACTCCATAAATACCTGACAGGGAAAAGACGCAAACAGATTCATTAATGGCATTGGAATATTATGATACTGTGTCTTCATCCAATTTCAGGCTTTCAGTGAGTCAAAGACCTAAGAGGGAAACCCATAACATTAAATACACCCTCCCTTTGTTTGAATACTGCTGGTATTTTGGACAAATGGGCAAAATGTCACATTAAACTTGTTATTCTGGCCGGTGAGGTCGGTCAACATGAGACCATACTGATGTAACCGTGGATTTTACCTCCAAACCCTTTTTGTTTCAGCTCCTCTCCGCGAATGATCACTGCAGTAATTCCCAGTTCAGCCCCCACAGCTCTGATTTCCTGGAACAGAAATTGATGTCAGTAAGAGGAAGTCTGTCGTGAAATAATTAGCATTGAAATATTGGTTGATCAGTATCAATAATGCAGGAGGCAAGACTCCTTAGCGGTTTGTGAGCCAAATTTACAACTTTGTTTTACTAACATTGTTATCATTGACATCAGTGTGTTTTCCTGTTGGAAGCATCCACAAAAGTCACAATTCATTATTCACTATCTATAGATTATACCAATTTCTTACTAATCCTTTCACATGGATATAACACACATCTTGGAGAGAATTCATGATAGCAACATTAGGGCCATTTATGCAATATGCAGAAATTATTTAAGATTAAACAACAAATATGTCACGGGAGGGAAATAGACAACTAAATGCACTACATGAATGCTTTAATTAATAAACATAGCCAACATTACAGGCAATTTATTTAATTATTAATCTTCCTTATGAGCTAAATTTTGCATTCAAATGTTTTCATTATATCTTCTCTTGATGATATTCAGTAGTGTATGCAAAGAAATACCAATGTCTTTAATCCAAAAAGGAGAAGGCTTCACTTACATCTAAGAAGTGATCTGTATTCATCTCATTGCATGGTGTGTCCACGATGCGAGCTGCCAGCCTCACTCCCTCAGCAGCATTGGAAAGACACTAAACAGAGCATTCAGTGTTAGAGGACATTTTACATGCAGCACAGCAGAGACGTGCCACGAAGTGAGAGGTTAACACTGAATTTGCTCAGTTCAGGTGTAAAAAGAGGAGAAAAGCTGCGTTTTAAAAGTTTCTGAGCAATACAATACCTCAAGTTCTGTGGCTTCCAGGCGATTGCCATCTCGGTCAACAATCACAAACTCGACAGTGACATGCTTCTTCTCAGTCCTGCGTGAGGACGCAGAGCGGCGGGAGAAGATGGGGAAGGCCCTGGCAATGGCACAGGCGGACGCAAACACATCTGAGCGCTCGCACACCATCTAGAGGGGAAACGAACATGTCCGAGAATGAGAAGATCAGGGGAGCTGAGTGGTTAGAGAAACAGTATGCAAGTTCAACTCAACTGCTCTCTGACCTCGCAGGGATCCATTACTTATTACACAACGGACATGAACAAATCTACATCTGGTGAAGATACTGACCACAATGCAACGGTTAGTCCCTCCTGGCAGGCAGGAACGAACCAGACGGGAGACAAAGTAAGCAGATGAAGGGCTGTTGTGCCTGCTGACACGCGAGGGAAGTGTGGCCACCGCCGCATGGTTCAGATACAGAGGGCAGCTGTCCGTGGGGTTCGGGTTCAAAGCACTGAGAGCTGCCTGCCAGACCTGAGACAACATCAGTACAAAATTGACACATTATCCTCATCCTGTTAAGACAACACAAATGTTTACATAATCTGTTAAGGAGGAGAAACAGCCTCTATCAAGATGATATGCAGTCAGGATTAAAACGTGATCAGCAGAATACAATGATAATTCAACTGAAAATGTTCATTAGCCATCCTTGTGTTATTCACACACCAGTTTAATGAGACAGTGCCTCTCCTATACATATGAGCTGTGTTAAACATTTTGCCAAAACCACTTAGAAAGACTGTAGCAGTGTTGGAGAGATAAGACTGAGAAAATACTACTGTGTGACTTGGTTATCAAGTTGAAAGCCGAGACTTATGCTGAATGTGCAATTAGTTACTGTGAAATCTGACAAGTGTGCAGCAGTTAATGACAGAGAGAGCAAACCATAAACAGGCAATCATCAAGAACAATCTTTATGATGTGTGCTCTACTCCCTGTTGAATTTAATATGCTATTCCTGCTGTCGGGCTAGTAAACGTTTCAAAACCCCAAGTCAGACGATTATGCGGAGTCCCAGTGATATATCGGCAAGCTGACAATCATTAATGAATATTAACTCATGAAAGATGTATTGTATATGCTTTTGTGATTCACAGGTGAAAAGACACCCAATGCATAAACAATCTGCTCGTGATGGGTTTACTTCCCAGTCATTCCAGTTTTTTTCAAAAAACAAGCAGCAAAGTCCTTTCACAAGCCAGAAAAAACATCACTGCAGCGGGCAGAGCTGGTCAGTCCTCGTCTAAGATCCAAAGGAGCTCTGTGCAGCGGTAGTAACCCTTCTTTAACCTCTGAGTCACAGACTTGCCGTCAGCCTTGCACAACCAGCTCTGAGGACTTTGCACAGGACACCAACACACTGCTCACACCTCTATACAATATCAGTGTAGATTATTCATGTCTGGGTCACACCCGAAGGACCTGTCAACCTGTCAGTGACCCCACTGAGAAACAACCACTTCACTGATAGGAGGTCAACTAGTTTGAGATCACACACTCCTCTAAAGCTTAAAGACAACCCAGTGAATACTGGACTTTAAACCCAGTGGTTCCTTGTAAACTGGTGGTGGTTAGATTGTAATTTTGATGTATGAAAATATTTTTTAATTCTGGGTCGGATTTTTAATCACAGTTGAAATAACAGCATAGAAATTAACCAAAGATAATTTGTCCTCACGCTGCAGCTGTGGCACCGACAAACTCTGAAATATGAAGACTACTTTTGTAACTTGTGCCATCACTCTGTTACTGCTAATCTAGTCTTCTACACAAATGCGTTAGCTATAAGCAACCAAATGACAAGATCGATAAAAAGCATTAGGGCTCTCAACCTGTACAAACACTCTTCATGTTAAGGGTCAATCTTAGCTATAATTTGCTTCCTCGTACCACATGGGAGGCGAAACTGCTCTATTGTTACACAAACCTAGTTAGTTAACAGACAATTCTTAGAGAGGCGTCGCTTAGCTAAAAGTTGACATCAAAGGCATTATAACTTACTTTTACAAGCACCAACAGCCAACAAGGTGGCTACAAATGAGTTGCAGTGTATTCATTTATTAGTTCGCTCGCGTAATAATGCAGAGACTGATAGCTTTTGGTGTTCTGTCAATGCTAATTCAGCAGGCTAGCTAAGGCTAGCTCAGCGCTAAGGTTAGGCTAGCTGTCACCGTTGTTACCACCATTAAAAACACGTACCTCTTTGCTAACAACGGGCTGCAGCTTCCCTTTCACTTGGCTCCAGTTGATCCGCTGCAGGTGGTTCTGCTGCCCAATAATAAGAACGGGGCGAGTCTGTGGCTCGGAGTCTCCGGCACAAGCCTGGAACTCCAGGACCACGTTCGCCATCTTTGTCATTTCCTCACGGGAAAGGCTAAACGTGAAAGAGGACACACACTTGCTTACAGTCCGGACCGGCGACGGCAGCCGGCAGAAGACGATTCGTGCAGTGTTATAATAACCCAAGCCGACTCTATAGCTCCCCCTGGCGGCGCACACATCAACGAAACATGTCGGTTGTGATTTGTCAAAGGAATATTCAAAAATTCAGATGGAATACCAATTCATGTAATAATGTAACTACTAAAACATTTCAACAAAATTATTTAAGGTCATTTGTTTTTTTAACGTCTTGGTTAGCAGGATATCTCAATAAGTAATTGACAGATTTCAATGAAACTTGATGGGCAGGTTGGACACTATCCAGGGAGGAACCCAGTAAGTGTTGGTACCGGTTGGCCTAATGGTGGCGCTGTAAATACCACTTTTATGTTTTGGCCTATAACTTTTGAACCATAAGTCATAGAATCAATATTCTTTTTTTCCCAAAACATTTTTTTAATCCACAAATACAATTTTGAATCAATTTTCACACACCTTTACAAGTAGAATCTCTGAACCAAGCCAGACAAAAGTTTTATCTTTGTATTTTGATATTCCTTACTGTTTTGCTATAATTGCCCTCCAATGTTGAGTGGATGTGGCTCATTCATCAAAAAGTGCTGTATCTCATGAATGAATTAGTCTACTGTAACCAGACTTGGTGGACATGTGCACTCTCTACTTAAGCAATGTCATGGTCCAGTCAATAACCTGTTAAATTTCATAATTGGGATAAAGAATCATATTAGGAGAAGCACTTGGCCTTGGCAGAGGTATTCACTCTCCGTGTGCCTTCTAAACTAATATGCAGCAACTCTGCTGTCTTTTTTTATTGTTGTTCCAGAAGAACACAGAGCTTTTCACACTTTTCAAATCAGAATTTTCTTTTCTTGTGAATGTAATTATTCTGACTCTGTGAACTAATGAAATGAATTCAGTAAATATGTACATTCACAATCTGCATGCTTTGTAGAAAAAAGCTGTGCGTCATGTTAGAATGAATGCCCTTTATCTGTAAAGATTTACCACAATTTAATAGACAATCGTTACATGGTCATAAATAAGTTTATATTGATCTTCATATCATACTCTTACTCTCTGAATAAACACATTACATCAATATGCACAGTGGCTGGATACAAGTAACAGATGTACAATATGATACATCTAATACAAAATCCCTAGATTACCCACTATACTTAAAGCTTCTAGTGTTCAACTGTTTCTGTGATGATGATTTAAGTCTAGAGCAGGGTTTCAAAGTGTGGATAGAAAGAGAAGTCCTGATGGTAAAGGTTGAGCTGTTCCACTGCATGAGGGCAACAAAGCATCATTAGACTTAAATGAGGAGAGGGAAATAGAGAAATTTGAGGGGCCTGGAAGATATGCAAACTGGTGCTAAACCATCTGCTACTTTTTAAACAAATAAAACACATTAAAAGCAATTCCTAATTTAACTGTGACTCAGTGGAGGGAGGCCAGAACAATGGAGGGATGTGGTTTCTCTTCTCAGTACCAAAGAGTAGCCCTTCATCTTGGAGGAGTTGCAAATAAGACAATGCTGCAAAAGTCAGTTATCAACACAAGAGACATAAAAGCAGGCCAATCACTCTCCAAGTAAAAACCTTTTGCAGGGACTAGGATTGCATCAGGACCAGCGGTGGCTCCAAGGTGTTTTTACTGTACTGAGTAAAATATTTTGTCTGTGGGTATTCTTTGAAACACTAAATGGGAAGAAAAACATGCGCCAAACACTTCTCAGATGGTAGTGATTGATTGATTTATTTTCCTTCTCATCTCAGGATGAATGCCACCCACAAGTCAACCACACTGTGCTAGAGTATTCAGGTTTGACCTACGCCCTGAAATCTCATTAAGATGTATGGAAGACACAGAATTTGTTCACACAGACGTTGATCTAAAGCAAATCCTCAAGACAAACATTGTTCAAAATATTTCACTGCAACCTAACACACAAATCTGAGAGGCAGCTTATGACATGTCAGGCATCATTGCATAATCCTAGCAGGGATATCTTGTAATAAAATGTAAACTTTGATATCTGAGTGCAAATAATTTAAAGCCTTTTTAAAAGCAGGAATTGCTAAAAGAAAAGAAATAAGAGTATGTGAAGTATGTTTGCACACTGTTTTCAAATCACATAAAAATGGCACATTTAATTCAGAACAATTTATAAAAATTAGATCTTTAAGGAGACAGTAACATCTATGCAGCTCTTTGAAATCATATGTCTCTATATTCTAATTGAATTATGCATATATTTAAGAAAGTCTGAGAGCAATTCCAATTTTTCAATTTCTGAAATGTTCTCTAAAAACACATTTCATGTGAAGAGATAATGGACACGGAAATGTAAAGACCAAAGTTCCTTTGTTATCGAAAACAATGATTTCAGTTTCCACCATTCCAGAAAGTATTTGCTGCATTAGATATGAGCTACTTCTTAAATGTTACTTCACGATTCATTAACATTATAATGACAAAAAAGGTCAAACGTCATGTTTACCAATAATACAAAAGGTTAAAGGAGATTCTAAATCAATGGTCTAAGCAGGAAGGATGTGCATATGTGCTTCTTTGCAGTATTAGTGTTAAAACTGTTGATAAACAAGTATTTCTATACCTCAGTATTTCTACAAAGTACTCATTCTATTCAAACTTTCATCTATTGGCTTTGCTATTTTACTAAAAATACTTCTGTTGTACTTTATATTTTAAAATGTGGTTTATTGCACCTACAGTATGCACTGAAGCCCTGTTTACTACCACCTGAGGTCAATTATCAATAACTTGGGATTTTCAAGTTAAATGTACACTTAAAAAGTTAACTTAATGTTAAGAACTACAGTACGTATACTAGGTAGCTTTAAAACTACAAGCATGCTTATTAATGAATTTTTACTAAACTTAGATGTAACTTATCAAGATCAAGATGGCATTAGAAGGTTAAAAATGTTACTTTTGTCAGCTTTGCCATGGCTGTTAAACCATGGACAGGATAAGAAAATAGGACAAAATCTTATTCATTGCATAAAAGTTGTACAGAATCAGGTAGATATTTTAAAGCAAGTAGCAACAACTATAGCTAAAAATTCGCTTTAACACACAGACACACACACGTGCACACTCATAATTAAACAAATAAACTTCAAAGTATTCTTGCCTTTGAGTGTGAGACAGAGCAGGACTCCAACAAGCTGAAGTTGAGCATGGAGACCTGACGTTTCGTTGGTAAAACCTGGCACTGTGTTCACGTTAAAACTTCCATTCATTCCTTATAGTTTTTCACTTGGATTAAGTATTTATGTGTTAAATGAACAAATGTTCAAGGTAGAACATCTGGGAGATTGGCTGACTAATATTAGTAATGTGAAATAGAGGATCTTACAGAAGCAATCAGTGCTGTTAGTGCTTGTGCCCATAATGTATGTGTATCTCTGTATGGCACACATGTGCATGATTATGTTTAGCGTTTGGGTTACACTGGGATGAAATTTCACTCTGTCAGACAGCCGTGCAGGCCAGCGGCACTCGGGCGATCCTTCACGTAGACGTGGCGCATGTTTCCACCGGCCGCGGGCCACAGGTGGCAGCGATGCCACAGTTCTTCAGGAGGCGGTTGAAGCTGGAGGCTGGTACTGCACCGGCTTCTCTGGGAGGGAAAGGCTTCATGGTGGAAAGGATCAGGGCCAGACAGTCTGCCACATTCTTATTAGGAGCACAGGCCAGTGCTGGTGTGTGGCCTGCAGCGGGTGAGAGACAACAGGCAAAGAGTTAGGGACCCAGGACAACGAAAGAACAGGCCGGTGAACACGTCCAAGAATAATGTTCATAGTACATTTCTTATAAACTGGAATTTGTTTAATGCCATTCCGTGTCGTAATGCTGCTGTAAGAGTAAGGTGGGTATAGTTTGCTGAATGGTCATGGATCACAGTTGACAGAGAGACAAGTTGGAAGTGGCTATAGTTTATTTTATCTTTGCACGACAGGTGAAAAATAGAGTCGATACGCTCATCCTCTAGATAAGAGGAGGAAGGATGTGTTTACAAGACAAATGCAGACTTAAGATGTGTTGCTCGAACAGCAGGAGAAGCAGTGAATGAACTAAAACGAAGATTAAGCTTTGCCCACTGGCCCCTTGTCAGTGATGCAATAAGTTGTGTGATATTTGGAGCAATCATGACCAGAAGGAGGTGGGTATCAGAAGTAAAAAACACAAAAAACAAATCTTCACTTTAGGTGCACAAAAAAACCCAGAGAGCCTGAATCACCACATGTTGAGCTTTGCAAGACTTCTTCTTGCCCTCAAAGTTCAAATTCATACTGTATGAAATTTACTGGGCCCTTACCTTAAAAACTAGAGAAACAGAAATAATTCTTTTGCTTCCCCTCCTCATCTACAGCCATGACCGCCGCTCCTCTGCTGAGTAACACCTGCACCACAGTTGCCAGGTCTTTCCTCGCAGCGATGTGAAGGGCCCTA
>OMOW01102321.1:0-10368 GCA_900312555.1 Lamprogrammus exutus | reverse complement strand
ATTTGAAATTTTTGGGGAATATTCTTATTTTTTTTTTATTACAGGCAATCTTTCTACAGTATATTGTTGGAATTGTATTTAAAACAACCTCCTAATCCTTGTGCTATCTATCTATCTATCTATCTATCTATCTATCTATCTATCTATCTATGCTGTATATTCACAAAGGTCTGCATTGCTGGGAGAGAATATCTAGAATAAGAGGAACTGCTGTGACTGACCTGATTATTTCAAATCTGCTAGTATTCAATTCTTCCAAAACCACACAGTTTCTATGCTTGACCTGGGTGCACCACATGCCACCATCAACTAAAAGACCAAGTGTGCCAGCACACCCTTCGGCTCATGGGCACAGTGCAGTTGACCACACTTTGTGCCCTGTGCTGTAATTCATGAAAACTGGGTTTTGCTCTAAAATGGGACTAACTGATTGAATAAACTGACCCAGAATCAACTTGTGTCTCCGTGCCAGGGGAGTGTCACGTAGTACCTTCGTCTCATTATCACACTGTATATCGAATCACATTATGCTTACTGTCTCCGATTACTATGGCAAGATGATGGCATTGTGCTAGTAAGCAGCATTTTCATTACAGTGTTTGTTAGGACTGAAGAATATCTTCATATCTTCTTACTTTACTGATCAAACAAATGGAGTGCAATTAGTCAGTGCTGTATTATTGAGCGCACAACGTAGCTGATCAGACATCTGTACAGATGTTTGCACATTTGCTGCATCATCAGCAGCAGCAGCTGGTTGTAATGCCACGAAAGGAGCAATAACATTGCAATACAGTGAATTTGAGGAAAATAATGAATGAAAATGAATGAGAGCGCTTGTAGCCTCGACCAATTGACCAAGCCTCGACACCCAAACGCGTCACAGTTTGGTGCTCTTCTTTTAATGCTATATGAAACCGAGACTGAACTCTGGTGCATACTCCAAGTGTGAAATCACCCTAGGAGGAGAGAAGATTAATGTACCAGATCAGTCCACCCAGATTATGTGCTCATCTGCTGTGTATCAGATCAAATGAAGGAGGGTCTGTTTGCTTTCTTACTAAATAACAACAACCATATACACACACACACACACACACACACATAGATTAGGTGCTACAGAACCGTGAGCTGTGTAACGATCTTATGAATTTAAGATGGGCGCCTTATATTTATTGGAAAAATCATTGAGAAAGCTGCTTTGACTCAACTCAATAACTTCTTAAATGTAAATGGCCTTTTGGAAAGATTTCAATTTGATTTCAGACAACATCACAGCACGGACACTGCACTGATAAAGGTGTTAAATGATATCTGTCTAAATACTGACTCAGGTAAAACATCAGTTTTGGTGCTGCTTGATCTTAGTGCTGCTTTTGATATTGTGGACCATAAAATTATTCTTAAGAGACTGGAAGAGTGGGTGGGATTATCTGGTACAGTCCTCAGTTGGTTCAGATCATATCTCGAAGGCAGGGGCTATGTTTTGGCTACTGGTGACCATAAATCTGAGATGATCACCATGACATGTGGAGTCCCCCAGGGTTCCATTCTTGGGCCACTATTATTCAACCTGTACATGCTCCCTTTAGGTCAAATCATACATGACAATAACGTTGCTTATCATAGCTATGCAGACAACACTCAGATTTACTTATCTCTTTCACCAAGTGACTATTGTCCCCTAGACTCACTCTATCAATGCTTAGAGCAAGTAAATAGTTGGGTGCAATTAAATCTCCTTCAATTAAATAAAGACAAGACAGAAATCATTGTATTTGGCAACAAGGAGGAAAGAATGAAAGTTATTGCTCAGCTTGATTCCAGAGCTGTAAAGACGAAAACGCAAGTTAGAAATCTTGGTGTTTTAATAGACTTAGATCTGAGCTTCAGCAGCCACATCAAGACAATAACTAAATCAGGATTTTATCATCTCAAACAAATAGCAAGAATTAGAGGTCTCATGTCCAGACAAGATATAGAGAAACTCACTCATGCCTTCATTTCCAGCAGGTTGGACTGTTGTAAAAAGACTGTCAGACAACTTCAGCTCATTCAGAATGCTGCTGCCAGAGTTGTAGCGAGAACCAAGAGAACTGAGCGCATTACTCCTGTTCTTAAATCTTTACACTGGCTTCCAGTTTCTTATAGAATAGTCTTTAAAGTACTGCTGCTAGTTTATAAATCACTCAATAATCTCGGACCAAAATACATTTCTGATCTCCTTGAAGAATATAAACCCAGTAAGGCCCTTAGATCTTTTGGAAGCAGTCAATTGGTAGGACCTCGAGTCAGAACCAAACACGGGGAAGCTGCTTTTAGTTGCTATGCTGCACACACTTGGAACCAACCTCCTAATGATCTCAAATGCGCCCCAACCCTAGACACTTTTGAATCTAAATTAAAAACCTGGTTGTTCTCCAGTGCCTTTGATTGATTGGTCTTTCTACTGCACTTTTATTTTCCCTGTTGCATTTGGGGCAACCTACAACTTACTACCGCACTGTAACTGTACTGTATTCCATTTTATGTCTGTATTTTATTACATGTTTGTATTTTATGTATTTTATCTCACTCTGCTTTTATTGCTTTTATTGCTTATTGTTTTGAATGTTGTTCTAATGTTTTTCTTTGCCTATGTAAAGTACTTTGAATTGCCACTGGGTTTAAAAAGTGCTATACAAATAAAGCTGCCTTGCCTTGCCTTATAAAATATAAATGTTAAACATGTTATCACAAGGTGGTGTTGGTGTTTGCTGAGATTCGAGGTTCATACCAGTGGCCCTGTCAGAGCCAAGAAAGAACCAAATATAAGTGCAAACAAGCCCTGAAAGATAATAAAAGATGCTTTGACAGCAACATATCCTGGACCTTGAAAATCCTGGCTCAAGGCTAGTCATCTTTGTGACATTTTCCATGATCAATAAAAGAAATAATGTTTGACATGACTCTCTGCACAGAGAAATACAATGGTAGTCACTGCATATGAAATACCCAATCAAAAGGTCCCTGAAATTGCTTTTTTGAAACAGGAATGAATGTTGTGTCCATGACTTGCATGTCCTGAGCAATATCATGGAGAATTTATTTATCTCTGTCCAGTGGACAAATAAATGTTAACAGTTGCAGCAAGTTTCCCATAAAATCAAACTTGAATTTGAATTTTAGAAAAAACTGACAGAACAGCCCCTCAATCTGTAATATATTGTGGTGAAACAACAATGTCATAGCTTTTTTTCATTGATTTTTTTTGTGTGACGAGGGCATCTGCTAATGGTAGTTATATCACTGAAAACATGGCATCATTAGCCTCCCTTATTATGGCTGAATAAAGACTGATACAGTAGAAAAACAGTGTAGATGTATGACATAGCTGTAGGGACTGGCACTGGCCCATTTGTTGAAAACTGATATGGCAGGGAAAATTTCAGAGCACAATGGACTCATCAGTCTTTGTGACAAGGCTTGCAGTTGCAGTCATTCTCATGCAGGACTCGGGGGAAGAATGGATACAGAATGTGACACTGCACCAGTATTCACATGCACGTTAAATTAAGAATTTGAAATATAATGAGGTGAGCAGTGAATCAGAATTCCACACCTGTACACATCCTGAAAAATTCATGATCTCACCGCGTATTTCACTCGTACAAAACCATTCACCTTTTCTTAATCAGTCAATATAGGCCTTGGCAGCCCATGAGTCAGCTGTCACCACTGGCCAATTCAGACCTTTGATTTTGACTCATGTAATGGATCAAAAGAGCTGTATAAGACATGCGGATATGCAGCATAACTGTAGACGATGAAGATAGTCAATATTTACTCAAGGACAGGGTCTGGAGCAGCCGTCCTTTGTGTTATTTGAGTTAAGGGTGAGCTTGTGGGTTAAGAGACAATGTATAATTTAGATATAATCCAAAGCTTGCAGGTTCAGTTCCCCCTTGTGTTCATTAACAGCCCTGACTCTTAAGTAAGTAAGCCAATGGAGGTTATATACCTTTCAGAATTGGGCAGGGGTCTGTATCCAAAAGCATGCCAAAGTCACAAATCTTGAACCAAATGCCCCACCACCAAAGAAACAATAGGGGTCAAACAGAGGTAAACACTAGACAATGCCTAAATTGATATGTCAAAAACCCATCTTACAAAAAACCATCAACCAAGGATGCTCAGAAATATCAATCACACTTGTAGTTTCATTTTATTTATTTTTTATCTCCTTTTCTCATAACCACTTGTGCTCTGTGTATGAAAACAGTGTTTTAATGAAACACAAATGATGATATGTAAATGAGCCGTAATTACTGTAAATTACTGAACAAAATCTGCAGTAGTGTGCTGATGCTCTCCCAAATCAACTCTGGCTGTTTTACATCGGTGGCCATCCTCTTCATCATCGTCCTCCTCTCACTTTTATAAAGGTGCCATTGACCTCATAGTGATGTGAATCGTAACAATCGCAATATCTCCTGCAAAGTACTTTCATGAAAAGATTTGCAGGACAATGGTCATCTTGCTCCTTAATTTCGTTCGTATTTATCAGCATGCCCTTGAATCGCCTAACAATACAGGCCTCTCTGCCTCTAACATTTTCTACTCTTCGAATACATTTCTTACAGAATGTTCCATTTCTTGATCTTTTGTCATGATTTCCAACATTTTCCTCTTTGGTAGACATTTCCCTGTTGCTGAGCGTTAATGCAATACCTGCATGAATTGCTGATGGCACTCAGGAAGCTTAAGGACCGTTGTTGATTTGAGGCTGCGGCTTAATTTGTATTTAATTGCAACATTTGCTTCAAACTGCAACCAGCTTGATGAAGTTTAAGTTCTTAGAACATTTACATTTATTCTAACATTATGGTTTATATAATATGAAGCAACATGGAGGCTGCAATATATGATTAAGTGTAAATATTTATTCATTTGAGCTTCATGTTTAATGTATTTTTAATATACAGACAGATATATTTAGCATAATTACTTCACATTCAGTTCAATCTAGCACATTGATGTCAGGATTCTCTTAACAGCCGCACTGTCCCTGTAGTTATGTAAAATAAAATTGAGAATATTATGTAGAATGTAGAATCACATTAAGAAAAACACACAGATACAGAACATTATTACAAACATTTCATAAATTTACCCCTATATTAGCTACTTATCACTTGTAAATTTGAACTGAAATGAAAGAAATACAATAAATGTAAACTCATCTATTACGGCAGGGTTTGGACCAAAGAAAATCCTCAGAGATCCATACAAAACAAATGCAATGCACAATATGTGACAGGTCTCATTTTATGTTTGTTAGCATTACCAAATATTGGTTCTTGTGATCTTACTGTCTCTTCAAAAATGAAAATCATACATGTAAAACTGTGCTAATATCCTGACAAACCACCAGGAATGCAAATCACTGTAACTATCTTGGTTCAGCGATACAAAGATATGAGTAGGGCTTCATAAGTACTGTATGAATCCACACTGTGTTTGCATAGTTATTTTACTGTTTTGATTAATTCTGTTCCAATACCCACACCTCTCCCTGTACGCTTATAAATAAGGGTGCACCAGGGTCCTTTTTTAGCAAAGAAAGGACTCTGGAGGGCTTTCCTGCATAAAAAGAGTTCTAATTTATTCAGTCTGCCCATGGATGGTGTGCTTTTCTATTTTTGTGAGTTCCTCTGTAGCACAGAGTCACCTGAGGCTTGATTTACCCACTTTATAAGAACAATTAGCTCAGGCTGGCTTCAGAAAGCATTTGGGCTTTGCTGTACAGTATAATAGAGAGTGCAGGTTTAAATTTGTTTTTATAGTTCTTTGTCATAGGAGCACCTCATGGGAACTTTCAGAGAATAGAAAGTGGAAAAAGACATTATTTGCCAAATCTAGATCATGTATACTAATCCTTTACCAAGAACCACGATGTGTAGTTCTGCTGAGCATTTATGCAAACCTCCCAAAAGAGATGTAATAGCTATAAGGTACTGAATGAGAGACACTTTGTAGGAGCCATGTCTCCACTGGGTCAACTGACTGTGCCTGATAGATTTGTAAAATGAACAGTAACATGGATGGTGACAAGGAATTGGAAAGCACAAGAGACTAAATAAAAAGTGTGGGATCACAGTGTGGGAGATGGATGGAATCCATATTCAAGTCAATCATTGACATTTCTAGACCTTTGTAGAGGCCATACATGCAGCCTCTACAAAGGTCTAGAAATGTCAATTAAAAGCAAAGAAACTGTTTCATTGCCAGTGCAATGACAGTACACAGTGCCCTTCTTCATCTATATAGTTATAGATCTGGTTGTTTTGTCTTCATTAAGTGTTTATTCTACACTTTGGATGTTATAAAGAATACACAAATGAGGAATTGTTTTGGGATTGAATATCACGTTTGAATTGCACAATTTTTTAACATATTAACATACAATACACTTGAGTATAATATAAAAATATAAAATATAACACAGAAAACATAAAATCTATTCAGGTTTTCGTTGTTGAGTATTGAAATATTCAGCGTTACATTCTGTTAGGTAGATAGCATAGAAATGCTAGTTTGCTAGTGCTAATGTTACAACACAACGTTTGAGATCCTTCTCACATATTGTGCACTAAGCTTTTCTCTTATTGACTATCATCTCAAAGTGATGCCACGCCGCAGATTTCTCGGACATGTCTCCTATCTGCTTTAGCGTCTACACTTTGCTCTGTCACTCATCGTACACAAAGTGGATTCACCACTCCAAGTAGCCATTTTGTACTCGAGTACCGATGAATATTTGAACAGTAAAGGCAAGCCTATATATTTTTCTTGGGTTGGGTTTATTGTGTTTTTTCGGATAACAAGTAAAGCATAAATAGTGCCTACAGTTCAGACAGGATTGGTTGTAATACCAAAATGTGATCCTTTTGAAAGATTTTGACTGAAATATGTTTGATATACAGTTCATCACTCTGCCTCATGAAGAAATTTTCTTATTATCTTTTCTTTTATATGTAAAAAGATCTAAAGAGGTTCCATATCTATTTATAGGTTGAAACTAACAGAGAGTTATGTCATTTTTCATAAAGTGTAGTCACACGTCGACAATGCCAAAAACCCCTGCTGGTTTCTACACCAGAAGACGAGAACCTGGTGTCTTTGACTGATGGATTTATTTTTAGCTGGCTCAGCTTCAAAGCATCCTATATTCATTAGCATGTTCATTATGTGCCTAAACTGGCCAATTATTCCATCAGAGGCGTGTACAGAAGACTGGGCCATGGCTTCCAGACAATCATATGACAAATTAGCCAATTAAACACGGTTTGATGTTCCTCCTCCCCGTTGCGTTGAGTAAGGGGCCGACGCAAAATAACTTCATTGATCAAGAGTAATATTCTGAGAAAGATTAGAACACATCAACCATGTTTGTTCGTTCGTTTAGTTATTTTCATTATTTCATTGTAATCAGTCACACCTTGGGTCCACCCAGTACATTCACAAATTATACCAAGGTTCTGCTGTTTTCCACCGTGCAGTTGCACTGGAGTGTGTTGTGTGTCTTACCGAGCAGCTGTTTGACAGAGCTTTTATTTATTTTATTTTCCCTTTCCTATCCTTAACTTTACCATCAAGCAAGACCTTTTATATCTGCTGCAAACCCCTAATAAGGCTTGTGATCGATTGACCAATCGAATTATATGCCATGTGTTTGTTCGTAAAGTGAATGGGCTCCGAATACTTTCCTGCAGTCTGCACAAAATGATTTTCTATTATTGGTAAAAGCCCTTCCCCGTGCAAGCTATTATCTTGAAAAGTTTTCATTCTATGCCTCAGTCTCTTGCTCTCCACTGTCTCCCTCCCCTTTGTTTCCTCCCACTTTCCCCGTGCTGGATAACATGCCGCTGAACAATTTGGCAAAATAAAACACTAATAGCTGCCAACATCGCTCGAAGCGGTGTGTTCGTGAATATGTCACAGATACACAGAGAGGTGGAGAGAAAGAGAATGTGGGTGGGTGGGGGTTGACTGGGTTACAGCTCTGTAGGCGTCTTCTAATATCAAAGTGTGGACTTCATTCTATGTATAGTGCAACCCATGTAACCCTTTGGTGTGACAAATGGCTTAGATTTTCAGGTGCTGGACACTGCCAGTGATGTATTTCTACTGGTGTTTGTACTTCCATCCAAATCTTACAATACTAGGTGTTTCTTTCTGGTGTACACAGGCACACTATTTAAAAACAGAACACACATTTATCTTTTTGTCATAATAATTTTGACTGATATGAAATGTGATGTGGAGCATTTTCTACAAGTATGCTTTAAAATTATGTTGATCTCTCTTTGACTTCCAACTTTATTTGTTGGGGGGAGATAATGTGTAGCATTATTATACTTTTTTAAAGTGATACTCATGCAATTTTACAAAATTTAGTGATTTTCGGGTCATTTATTTCTTATTCTGTACTAGGTCACTGACAATGTTATTTTGGAAGTTGGAGCATGCTGGACATATTTGGCGTTCACTGACACCATCCGAAGGTCTTTGAATAAACCCTTATCGATCCCCGTGCTAACCACATTGAAATGCTCTAAACCTCTAAAAGCTGCTCAACATGAAGTTATAAGTTTAGGTAGATACATGTACAAATACGTTCACCGTTGCCTCAGAGAGTGTTTTCCTGTAGCATTTTACCATGAAGCATCTGTATTTTTAACATGAAGTATCTGAAAGAATGTTGCAGAGAAATTGCAGGGCATTATAAGGATCCACAGGGGTCAATTCAATCTCCAGAATGCTTCCACGTACAGGACAAAAACGCAATGTCAGTGACCTAGTTTGGAGGTAAATGACTTGAAGATCATGAAATTTATAGAAGCCGCACCTCTTAATATATTTATGCACTTTCACAAACATAAAACGTGTCTCAGTCAAAGCTTAGCTCAGATCAGCCGACGACACTAACAGAACATGAGCGAAACTTTTTCTCTTGTGCCTTGATATATTATAGCCCGAGGGTGACAGTTAATTCTGTTGAGTTTAACATAGTGGAGTGCATGGAGATGAGGAACTTTTCTCCTGATGGCTCAATCAATTTGAATGAGAGTCTGTCAAAAGCAGAAATGACTGATCTAGCCGCCAATACTGCAGATTACATCATACATCAGACAACATTGTGATTTCTAACAAACCATCAGCAAGAATAATGCATGTGCGGGACAGTTTGGCTGACCTGAGAGTTTGCACCTCACTACTGATGGTGAAGATGAAAACACTCACCTGCAACGGAGGAACATTCACGGCTAATGAAACGTTATGGAAGTTGTTTTGTATATTCCTTGCAGACCGACATTAGTGGATATTACAAGGTCACAATGGTCACAATCATCCAAATTAACCATGCATTTTAGCTCATTTTATGAAGAAACTATTGGATTTGAGGAAATGAACACTGACCGAATGCTGTTTCAACTTTGTTGATTTAAGTCTATTTTATCAATGTTACTGGCAGGAGACCAGATCTCATTGTACCATATAAAGATATATGTGCCTCTTAAAAATGTGGCCATTAAATGTTGTGACTTATCAGCTACTGTGACATGCGGACAAAACAGGCTTGTTTCCATTACTGTTCGTGAACCCGGATGCTTTATGACCAGATCAATAAAGGCTGTAGACTACTGTATATCTGGGATAGCGGATCTATACGAATCAACTCTTTAATTCACAGCTATGAGTCAGGAGGCGAGATAGATGATAATAGAGTCATTTAACCTAAGAGCGACCCTGCTGTTGGATTAAAAGCAGGGCTCAGGTGACATTGGGATAATCGGTGTCCATGCTGGTCAGTAGCAGTGTAAGAAACCGCTGTATACAGTAAGCATGGGACTGTGGGAGGGTGTGTGAATGTGTGTGACCACAATTGTCTAACTGTAATGCTAGCCACTACATAAACTCTGGTAGAGCCTTCTACTCCTTTAAAACCACAAACAGATTTATGGCAGATTGCAGTTTTAGTCATGCAGTACAAACATTTCTCAAAGGCTGAGCTCCTCTGAGCGCTGAAAGAAACTCACTCAGCTTCGGTCGACTCAAAGATGCTTCTCTTCACAAATAATTCTGGACAAACATTGTAACTGTTTTATGGAAAGTATCAAACTGCTATGCACATAATGCACATTTATGTTTTTGTATTTTATTTTTTATCTATGTTAGATTTTTTTTACATACTGTATCTTCTCTTCTCTTCTCTTCTCTTCTCTTCTCTTCTCTTCTCTTCTCTTCTCTTCTCTTCTCTTCTCTTCTCTTCTCTTCTCTTCTCTTATCTGAATGTGACACTTCTTGCCTGTCAACCTACTTTCT
>OMOW01102319.1:0-15448 GCA_900312555.1 Lamprogrammus exutus | reverse complement strand
CACTATCATGTGGCTATTTCCTGCTGGGCTCCACATATTCTCATCTTTTCTCATAAATATGTTCTTTCCCTTAAGGACGGACACAATGGGTAGAAGGGTGCAGTAACATCTCTGCTCTTACATTGAAATCAGAGTGATTGCTTACTGGAACAACATGTCTGCAATGGTGTATATTATAGAGATGGAAAATCTGGTTTGTGTCTGAGCTTTGAACTTTAATTATGAGCCTGCAAACCTTTTGCTTTTAGACCATTAGCGACAAACACTACACTTAACGTTCCTGATGACCATTTTCAAAAGCATACTACAATTTCTGCTCTTATCACTGACGTTTCCATGATATGAAAAGCTGCAAGCAGGGATTTGACACTCATTTGTGAGCTTGGACTTTTATATCCAAGCACATTATTCTCCTTCCAATATCAAAGTATGTTTTTAAAATTTTGATTTATTTCAATTAAGCAAACTTGATACTCATCAAGATTACCTATCGCAAACAAGTTTTACTTGTTTACGAGACAATTTTAATCCCAAGCTGGTATGAACTCTAACTACTGGTTGTCTGGAAGTTAAAGCTAAAACATGCAAAACTAATAACAATCATGGAAAAAAAACCAAAAAAACGGATGCAAATACACTACATTTGAATTAATGTTCACATTTTCCCAATCACAGTGACATTTGGATATAAACCCCACAGTCCCTGCAATAAGTGGGAATGTTAGAATTCATATTCTCACAGACAGTTTGGGGATGTGGACCATCCAAGAGGTGTCATTGATGTTTTGAAATTAAGAAATTTCAATCAAAAATGTGCATGAAGACATATTTAGACTTTCAGTCATGTAAGGAATTACAATAATTCAATCTACTCCGCTTCTATTGACAGTTTTCTCACCTTCTCTTCATGCCCCTAAATCTGTCATGGTGATAGAGCAGATCAGCACCATCTCATAGTTGTCTTTGTCTGTGTAGTTAACGTTCAGATGAATTACAGCTACAGATGCTTGCTGCAATGTTTACTAGAAAAAAAGAGTATAGAGTAGTAGAGAACAGTAATTTGAAAAAACCCTCTGCATTTAGGTATTCTTTCATTCTGTTCATGCACTGTTGCTACTGTAGTTGGCATCACATTTGCATAATATGTAATGACTGGGTGTAAAAGCACACATATCTCTTCTTTTTTTTTTTAATGACTAAAGTTTTGGAGGATAAGAAGCAGACGGAAAGGAAGAAGAAGATGATGTGTGGCTCCGGCTGACAGAAGCCTTCAACGGATCAGCAGTAGTGAAGGACAGGAGGCACACTTCCTAAGTCAGAGCTTGTTTGAAAAATATGAAAATGGAGGTATTATCATAAAACCATTCATTGAGTCTAGCTGTTTCCTATCTTTCTTCAAGGAATTGTTATTTTCCTCCATCTGTCTCAAAAAAGTTGGCATTCTGAAAGTCAAACCAACACACCAGAAATAACCCACGATCTAACTTATATTTACTATATAACAATTTGCAAATGCAGGATTATGTTAATGTACTTGATTTAAGTACAGTAGTTAGCTTATCTTGACTTGTGTAGTCATAGTTTAAAAAAAATATTATGATTTATTCTATATTTATCATTAGTTTTCCAGTCATTGCTTAGCAACAGAATTCAGGGCCAGGATGTAGAAACTGGGTCACTGGAGCCTTGAAAAGAGTTCAATGTTACAGTTCTTTATAAGTCAGCTCTGCTTCTACATATCCGACGAGTTTGTATGATTCAAATGATTTTGATGAAGAAGTGGGTGAGCACCAAGAGTCTCATTAGCAGGGGTTAGGCTGTTTTCTCTCACTCTCTCTCTCTCTCTCTCTCTCTCTCTCTCTCTGTCATGATATAATGTTACCCGTAACCACTTCATAAATAGTGAAGGAATTATTAGATTTGGGGATGAAGGTGAAGGAAGGAAGGTGAAACCTTTGAATTCATCCGTGCAGAATTTCCCAAAGGGTTTCACTTGAATCGTCCTCAGAGCTTTTAAAATATGTTCTATATGGGTCACTTGATAGTATGATAAATGAGGGGAGGTGTACCCAGGGACATTAGCGTTGAATCTTGGGAGGTAGTGGGAGTCCCAAAGCAGCGTTCGCCTTGGGCTTTGCCCAACGCACCTCCCCCAAGGGTCTATGTGACTAATATAGTCTCTGAGTTAAAAAATATTAATTATCTCATGGTTCAGCTCACTTAGGACATGTACAGTGCTGTGCTTCAATGCAGCTATACTTCAGCTTATTGTGTATTTGTTTGGTTGTGTGTTGCATGTTTCAATCTGTAATCTGAGAAACCCAAACCAACTAATAAAGAGAAAATTATTTTTCTTTCTTTCCCCTCTTTCTCTGTCTCTGTATCCCTCTTTCTTTTTGACCCATTACCTGCTTGTCACTCTATTTGTCAGTGTCTGTCTCTCCTCCTACCAGAGGCTAGTCATTGGACTTATCACACCACTTTCATTTAAGTGATTTGTTACAACACTGTTTCAGTCTGTCATTTCAAGATACATCTATGCGCACGCGCATGTGTGTGTGTGTGTCCATATCGTGGAAAGCCAAGCTGTTCTACTTCATATTGAGACAGCCAAGACTGAAAGAGTCCCATGAGGGCCATTGCATATGTCAGTCCTCTTCAGATGATGACGTGAATGCTGTTGTACAGGAATGTGTTCCAATTTTAGGCTCACTGCTGAAGGTTGGCAGGTTTGAAGGGTTTAGAACTTTTGAAGCTTTTACTGGGGGGGAGGGGAAATGGCACAGTAATAAAAGATAAGAAGGAGAAAAGTCTGACAAAGTGTTTTCACTTTAATTTAGAATGAAAATGCTATGACACTTGGACTACAGCTGTTCCCACTTGGATTAATAGTGGTTGAGTTTTGCTGAATCTGTAATTTAACAATTATTTAGTGTTTAATGACAAATATATCAGTATCAGTGAAGTGCATTTTAGTCACCCTTTGATCCATCCATCAATTCTCTATACCCACTTATCCTGTGCAGGGACACAGGGGACTGGAGCTTCTAATTTCCAGTGTTTACAATTAAAGAGAAGAAAAACCTTGTACACATGTGTTTAACACTGCTTTGCCTTCTTCTGATGTGATGTTGGCCCATGTTAGCATTTTTAAGGACCAGGGCATGGTTACTGTTCTTTGACTTCCTGATGTCAGCGCGGAGCTCCTTGGTCATGCTGATGTTGAGGCTCAGACTGTTCTAGAGTCTCCAGCACACAAGTTGCTGCATGCAAAGATGAAGTTACACCAAAGTTGTCATATCAAACTAGTTTTTGAGGTGATGAGCACACAAGCACTGCGCATGGCTATTTGTGGAGGGAAGGAGATTAACTGTGCTCTCGGTTTCATGCAAAATGCTCTGGAAATGTGCCTGTAAATCTCTTCCCCTGCAGAACCACTTCTTATAGGACTTGCAGAGCTTAGACCAAAGGTGTTTCTTACTCTAGTTCAGCAACAACGGGAGCAGTCTAACTGTCAAAAAGCCATACAAGTATCTGGGTGTTGTTTTGGTGAAGAGCTCTGCTAGGGCTTATGGTGTATTCAGGTATTCATAACAAGCTGACAGAACAAACTCGCCTACATCTTTTTCAATGAAAGAACATCTAGCCCGCACAACCCAGGCTTAGACTGCAATAGCGTGATACACGACTCTCGACGTGATGGAGCTCCAAGCTTCTCAAATTCAGTGACTGTTTCATTTGGATGACTTACTTTTGGGAATCAATATTACATTTTTCTCTCTACTTCACTTTTACTGCCAGTTTGTTTTTAATCCATATAGACTGAACCCAGTTATGCTATGTTTCTGCCCGAGTTTAATCTTATCTTCTCAATACACTGTTAATGTGTTTCAGTTAATGGTGTTAAGCTAATTTTCATGGTAACGCTTTATGCGACACAGCATTCTAAGAATCAACTTGAGATATGCTGATGCATAAGGAATAAATTTAACACAAAATTTCATACACGCCTTATATTTGGCAATTATTGTCTTTTTTATTTTAAGACCTTTAGAGAACAGAGAATTATTCTTGATTCAATAATGTATTGCTGTTCACATGGGTGAACATAAATATAAAAACATGTAACTCTCTATGATATAAAATGATTCCCAGATGTTTTTCAGCTGTATCTCATTTCCAAAACACACCAAAAAAAAATCAAGAAATAGTGTAGCATCAAAAAGTAACAGATGCAGAAATGATCTGAAATGAGCACACAGCTAAAGACGAGTCATTACATAATGTGTTTTCAAATTGGTCGAGCTGTCGATTTTATCAACCATCAACATAACTGGGCGGTGGGACTGTGCATCTAAACCAGCTATTGATCTTTGGAGCAGCCTGATGCAAATTGATTACCTTGATAAGGTGGAAGGGCTGTGTTATGGTGCAAAATGTGGTGGGGTAGCACAGTGTTAAGTGTACTGGATTGAAGCTTTCTCCCTTATTCTCACAACAGCATGGTGAGCGAACATGACCTGTCCATGACTGCGATCGTGCTCAAATGATGAAATGAACTGACATTAAATGTAAATACTGTGTGTTATGATGATGAATATGAAAATATAGATCATATTATTGATTAACCAGAGAATGCGATTCCATCCATAATACACCCCACAGATTTTGTGTTTTGTGTCTTGGTCTCATGTTGACTTCAGTGGGGAAAAGGGGAGAGATTTGAGAATATTTATGGCAATTCTTGGTTATGGGGCAATTTGTGTGAATAAAAGCCTTACAAACGACAATAAAATATAAATGATAGGGATGTGGAAAAAACCCTGATGCACCAAACGTTATCAGGTCAAGGATGAGAGCTGACTGAATCAGTTTGAAATGGTGTCATCAGCCCTAATCAAACTGAAGGCGTCTTTGTGAAATGCAATCGACCGAGCTATTCTAAAATTCCTTGTTTACTTTGGCTGAATTTAGAGAATGTTTATCAGCTGTGTGTTCTGCAGATATCACAGAGTGAATGGAACTGTTGGAAGTATGATAAAGACACAATGAGCTGCTGTTGCGTGAGCAGGGGTGGATTTAGTGATTTTGGAGCCCTAACCCTAATTCTAACCGTATTCCTAGCTGGAGATAATACTGATAGTATACACAATACAAGCCGAATACTACATCTACGTTATTATAAATTGTTGATGCTGTTAGAGGTTTGTCTCCATGCTGTGAATACAAATATTTATGAGGAAAATGGACCTTTAACAGCATCAGAAAACATCACTACTTCGATTTATGTGTCGTCTGCCATTATTTCCTGTATTAAGTAATCTGTCAGGGAAATTGACAGTGATACCAGGTTCCAATAATTCAAATGTTAATACCCAAGTGCTTCATTATTATCTGAAGAATAATTACCTCTAATAATATTTAAGTAAAATTGTTACAAATGACTTCTGAGTAGCGAGCTCTGAAACCTAATGAGGTTATGCAGAAACAGTAATCCCATTACAGTGTTTGCATCGAATGTCCTCCTCTGGTTTTCTGTGGTGAACCCATTCTCTAAGGAACACGCACATGTTGTAGGAAGAGACAGAGCCATTAAGATGAAATGCTGCATTGTTTGCTTTATCTCCATTTACCCAAGTGACTCTACCTGAACTGCCAACCGACGTTAGATAGATATAAAATTAATATGTATGCTGTGGCTTTAAATAGTTTCTTCTTCTTCATGACTAATACTGCTAGTTTTTGCAGGTGTGATGGATATAATTCACATTAATGACGTTCAAAAACGTACGAAGTAGCACAGTTTTGTTGTTTTGTTGATTGATCATTTCCTTGGTTATTATCAGAGGTATTATCAATAATACAACACTGACATTATCACTGATATTATCCTTATCGATTATATACTGCAGGAGGTGACTTTAAGAATGGATGTTGCCATGTTGGTTGAAAAAAAGTAAATAAAGCTGCGCGGATGTTACGATGAGTCGGCTCTTTTCTTTCCCATCTTTTTCCGCGAAGATTACCACATGTCAAGGCTCAAACTTTGGAGACGCAGCTTTGTTTGAATGACAAGTTTGTGTAGCTCGTTTAAGATGCACACTGAAGTCAAAGGCAGGGTTTTGAAAGATTTTTTCCTCTCTATTCTTTGAAGCAGTGCCTTAGTCAAGTGCTTAATTACTGTTGACTGAACCAGTGTAGTTTTTACAATTTACATTTTTGGACCTGTTCAGAATCTAACTTAACTGTAATTGAATCAGATCTCGCAGAGAATGTGAGATTTGCTGTTTTAAAACTGTGTTGGAAGCCGTTTCTCCTCAATGCAACCCGAAACTCATTATACACACAGATGATGTTAACTATGTAGAACTAAAACAAGCTCAGAAAACACAAGTCGAGTCCTCATCTTACCTCTGTTACTCTGCAGAGATTGGGTGGACATTGTAATGGCTACGATGGGTGAAGTACCACATAATTACGCTGAACCCCTTATGAAAGTGTGATGAAAACTTACTGCGCATTTAAAAACACAGCAAGAACGTATTCATGGGCTTCCTTCCATCCATGTGTGCTGAAGATTTAACTGTTTTACCATAGGAAATGTACACATTTAAAGTCGAATGGATTTGCAGTGAATGTAAAATATAGGCTCAATGCCCCACTGGAGAATATGGACATTTCCCAGAGGATCTATAGAATGTACACATACTGTATTACCCTATTCCACTCATGCCACACAAATCACACACACACACACACACACACACACGCACTTACACAACTTTGACCCTATGCAGACAAACACACTCTGGATTACAACATTAGTTACAAATATTAACAGCCACTATCTATTTGATACCATAACAAGAATCATATAAAATGATCAAAAAATGTAACAAAAAATAATTGTTTTGAAACACACAGCAGTTACAGCGGCAAATGTATTTTTTATCCATTTGTCATTTGTCTACACAATGACCCTGATGAATTTTAAAAGCTTACTGCAGGGCTGCTCTGCTCTTTCTATTAAAAACCTGGACATTCTGGTATTCTATGTGGAGCTTTATGGTTTTATGCTATAATGTATTCATAACTATGTACACTCCCCACATGCTGAATTTGCCTGAAAACATTTTACCTCTGCCCCTGCACCTAAGAACAGTTGGAATGATCCTCTCAGGTGTTCTTATATATTTGCATAATTGTTAATATACCTCACAGCGTTGCATTAAAATTTAAATCTCCCCACACAAACAGTGACGAGAGGGGAATACTGTGCACTCGACTGACAAATGCAGGCAGAAGGAAAATGGTTACAATTTGCATAGTGGTGAAGAAAGGCCGCAAGGCATAGTTAGACTTAACGGGCTGCAGAGTGTTTTTTCAATATGTGTAGAAGTCATGTCCAGCAGTTATTCTAGTTTAGCAGTATTAAGATGCGGGTTTTTGTGTTAACAGGATATTTTAACACTGGGGTCAAACACTAATTAGCTCCTCTACATCAGTGTAAACAAGTTGTGAGAGGGAAAGGGACTGTTGGAGTAACAACACAGGTCAAAGCATGCCCTTTTCACTTATAAATTTCAACTTCTTTGATGCAATAGAAGCTTCATTATCAAACCAGACACATTTCTCTGTGTCCCTGACAATAACAAATAGCCCATTTGACCAAATAAGTCGGTAGCCAGGCGACGCATTTCACTGTCTTGCAATGTCTTCCAAGGACTTCAATTTTCTGTGCCTTCAGGAGATAAAAGTATGCCTGTCATCTATACAGCATGGCATCTATAGCTATAACAGCTTTCATCCATGGCAGCGCTTTTCATCACAACGCTAGAGCATTAAACATTAATAGCATTTTAGTCTATCAGTCTATGTGTAACCATATGCCTGTGTGGGTGTTTCTATGTGCGTGCATTAATTTCAATGCATGCATGTGTGTGTGATTCCTAAAGGGCAGGTGGAGGTAGAGGTGGGTGGGGAGAATCTGTGATTGTGCCGCGATGTGTCTATAGGGGGCACAAAGAACTAGACTGTTATTTAAAGATTATTTGAAGTTCTGATATAGGCTGCTACCACAAAATTCACCAAGCTATCTGTGGGCATGTGCAGGATTGGTGTTTAAAAATGTATGCCCGTAAAATTGATAGTACATTGGTAATTCATCGTTTAAGGCCTTTAATCGCATGTACGTCAAAGGTGGTGATAGGATTCCAAAGCAACAGCTGAAAACATGTACAATACATGGACAACAAGATGATCAAATGTTGGTAAATGTTCCTCTAAATCTGTTATAGATGTGCCAAGTTTTCAGAAATGTTTTATTTTATTGAGTTTGAAGAAGTCAAAGTAAGCCAAGATGGAGCATTTAAGGGAACTGTGTGAGCTCCATGATGCCATTACAAGCACCATTGCTAATGCAAGTATGCCACGATTGACTATACATGTGTTTGTGTAATATACAGTTTACATATAGCCATCCATCTATTTTCCATCACTTATCTGAGTCGGGGTCATGCAACAGCATGCAATGCAAAATAGACCAGATGTCTCTCCCCCTAGCTGTGACCTCTTCCTGGGGTATCCCAAGATCACACAGGATCTGGGTCTGTCCTGTGGTCTCTTCCTTGTTGGAATGCGCCTGGAGTATCTGCCCAGGGAGACGTCCAGGAGGCATTCTGATTAGATGCCCAAAGCACCTCAGCTGGCCTTTTTCAACATGAAGGAGCAGCGGTTTTTACTCCAAGCTCCCTCCTGATGTTCGAACTTCTACACACTATCCCTGAGGATGAGTCCTGACAGCTTGAGGATAAAACTCATTTTGGCCGCCTACATCCCTGATTTCATTCTTTCTGTCCCTACCCAGAGCTCATGACCATAGGTGAGGGTTGGAACATAGATCATTTAGCAAATTGAGAGCTTTGCCTTCAGGCTCATCTCTGTGCTGTACAGCACCTGCATCACCACAAATGCTGAACCAATCCCCCTTTTAATCTAATGCTCCATATTACCCTCACTTGTGGCTCCAAGATACTTGAACTCCGATAGCAACTCACTCAGATAATCAGACAATCCACCATTCAGGATTCAAATTTCATTGCCAGTAAATGGCATTAAATAATTGTATCAAGTCATGCACATGTCAAAGCATCAGTACAACCAGTATTCATGTGTTGCTTAAAATTACCTATTGGAAAAATAAAAGGTCAGTGAGAGCTGTTGATGAGGAAACACAGAGCCCTCAGAGAAGCTATTAATGATGCTATTGTGTACTAAACTTGTGATAATGTCAATCAGTAATCAAATTAGTTATACCATATTTGTCATGAAAATGTTGCTATTAAACAACTTCATGTACAGTACATACTGATTATATACTGAATAGATAATTACATGGGACGGTCCTCATTTTTATGGTTAGTATTCCTCATAAGACTCTTTTAGAGTTGCTCTGCATATCAATTTCTTACCTGTCTAGCAGTATATTTGCTGTGAGAAATTATTGAAGACAATAATAAAACACATTACTGCCCAAGGAAAGAAAAAGTAATGCGGCACATCACATCAGACTGCTGTGCATTACGAACTAACAGTTGTCATAAACGCTTACAAAGCTAAATAAGATCGTATTTGAAGTATAAACATCAAAGGATTGCTTCATGGGTCCTTTAAAAGTTACCTTGGATGCACATGTCACTGTGGCATGCAAAGCATTAATTTTCATGAGACCAAGGGATGTTGCACACAGACTGTACATCCTGTGTGAATGAGAGAGCTGCTTTCTGAATTAAACATTGAATCGTGGGTGGTCTAAAGTTGGAAAGGTTACTAAGTGCTGCTTCCATCTTTCGGGTGTATATGTGTGTATGTATACTTCTTCCTCCACGGCAATCTAAACAGAATATATTACAGAGCAGAGAAGAGCCCAGGTCAACCTGCAGGATGAACTTGAATGGAAAGCAAAGCCAAGGGGTAATAACTTTTCATTCTCACCTTTGATCTCTAAAGAGCGGCTGTTGATAATTGGGTTGTGGTTGGACTAAATGCTGTCTGAGCTTCATATTTCCTTTGACTCAATATGCATAGCGTGCTAATGTTCACAATGTTACCTGCAGAAAGTCTGTACTGGCCAAATCCAAATAAAAATGATAATAATAATCATTACTATCAAAGCTATAAACCCAAGGCGCATCAGCTACGCAGGCATTTAATCTTTTACCAGTCTGGCTGGCTGGTGTGTGATCAAATGATACCAAAAGAGAAGAGCGGCAAAAATGGAAAAATCTCAATAAATAAAACAGTCTCTCCTCATAAAGAGTACATTTTACAGCTTTACATGCAAGTAGATTCCCACCTGTGACACTGCCTGGATCTACAGTGTCTATTTTTATGGAGACGAGCCACCTGAGGCTGACATGGTGGACGATTTTTTTATGTTAAAAAATGTAATCTGCAGCTTTAAGTCCAGAGCAATACATGGCATTACAGCTTCTTTGTTAACACTAAACAGTTGCTGCTGGATGGTAATGGAGGACTGACAGAGTAGGAATTAATGTTTGTGAATAACATAATAATGATAATGATATGAGAGAGAGAGAGGTACATTATTTCTCACTAAATGTTGTGTGGCTAAATGGCAAGTTACACATGAAGAGGGGTCAGGATTTACGCATGCAACTCTGTAAATGCAGATGTCTGTGTGTCTCTGCTCCTTGGCTTTTGACACAAAGGATTCTGAATAGAATTTAAATCCATGTATACTCCCCCCCCCCCTAAATTTAGGTATTATTTCTTTCAGCTTTCCCATGGCACTACAGTTCCTACATGTTAACAATTTGACCACAGACACATGAGGAAAAATATCTATTGATTAATCAATTAAACACAAGTTTTCATTATGACATTTGCCTGTAATTCTGGGTCTATTTATTTAGTACAGAGTCTTCCCCTGCTGTTGCACACATTCCTGAGGTTTACACATATACAGTTGCACGAAGAGTCCCAGTGTAAGAAATAAGCCATCAACTCTTTGCATTATCTCTTCAGTGTTATTAACATGCACAGCAGACATGAAATCACATTAATAATTAAGTCTTTACTTATCTATGAAGCAAAGTGCTGTCAGTCATACGCAGGCAGTATATATCATGCAGATTTGACGTAGCCTTTCAGAGAGAACTAATGTGGCACGGTGAGGTCTGTGTATGTTGACATTTTCATTTAGAGGAGTGACAATGGTCGGTCTGGAGCTTCGTGGCACCGTTGTGAGGGTGAGAGGATGATTTCCTTTGGGGGATTTTTGTTTCACTTTCAGTGATGTTAAGAACAGTGCACGAGGTGTAATGGTGCCTTCTATAGAAAGTATCTTCCCTCACAGCTTTTAATTAAACGTGTGATGGCAACAGTTCAGGAAAGGGATTGTTCTAGCTTGTGGATATCCATACAAAGTGGTTCGCAAATTGTAAATTCAGATGTCATTAGGAAAAGGTTAATGTGATTTGGATTTGCTAGTATGTGCTATTAAAATTAATACAGTTATTCATATTCAAAAGGCTGAGGTAAAGAAATTACTGCAGGGATCAGTGGCCTGGGTGCATAAGGCACTGATGTAAGCCAAGACTTGCATCATTTCATTCATTAAACGAATAGAGCTAAAGCGTTCGTCCTCCCCATCTCCTCCAGAGACATCACCGGATATAATTGCATATATCTTTACTGGTGAACCGACACCAAAGCTCACTGGTGGCTGAGCAAAATACAATTATGCTGTCTTACTCAAACAGCCAATAATCTAAAATCATATCAAGCTCATACCATTAGATATTCTGATATGAGTGAGCGTGAGTGAATGATTGGTGAGTGTATTTGTGCTGTTACATTAACCAACTAAAAGACATTTAAAGGAACCTGCACCATACTGGCAACCAAATAACATCAACTCATTTTTGAATGATGATGATGATGATGATGAAGATGACAATGGCGATGATGTGATTTTAAACAAATAAGTGAAACTGACAGGATTTCATACAGAAAAAAGCTGTAAACGTGTCTAATTTGCTTTGTGTGAAGTGTATTGTCTTAGACCAGTGGATTTCAAGGTGCAAAGCCTTGAGACACTCACAATGGCTTATGGTTTTGAGGAATGCTTAAAATTTTACACACCAGTCAATTATATTTCACAGAGGTAGCAGATTAAGCATATTATCAGCTCCGAAGCAGGAAAAAAATAGATGCATTATTTATACAAAGCCTTTCCATCACGGTGTTTCAAATTATGCCATTAAAATGTAATATTCTTTTAAATGTGCATTATGATGGGTCACGCCATAATCTTGATATAATGCCTTTAATATCTATCCAGAGGCTCTCAGTGTGCAAATGTAAAAAGCTTCAAATCAGTGAAACTGCCTTGATGTTAAGGTGCAATTACTTGCACTTGCACAGAAAAATACCAAGAAAGATACCAATCACTTTAGTGGCATTGGTTTTAGAGACGCTTACATACGTGTATGGTAGACTCCAATTACTGCCTGTACGATTAAGGCAAAAATGCAGAGTTGTATCCATGATGTATCCATGGATAGAATTATTTGGAGAATGCTTGCAGCGATTAAGTGATACAACTGAATATAGCGTTAAGATGATGTTTGAAGAAAAAAAAAGTAATATACATAAATAATCGATTTATGTTTGTATGCACGTAAACGTACCTGATTCTGAAGATAAGCAATCCTACCAATATCCCTGGTTTCCACTAATATAACCTTGCTGTGACAGATTACCTCCAACAGTTTGCAAGCTAAAAGGAGTGTTTGATTTCTGTAGGAGCAGAACAAGATGGCAATACATTTAGAGCTCAGGCAAAGGAGCTGTTTATACAGCAAGGACACGCTTCACAAGGAGGCAAATGCACCCACACTACTTGATGAATTGAAACAACTGCTGCAGTACACAGATGTTTTAATTGGAATGAATGGATTTTGAGTCATTTGTAGGCAAATTTGCTCTGTGGCTCTGGTGTAAATATATACAGTCTCCCTCCGTATTTATATAACAAATCCACACATTGCAAATACAATTTAAATCTATAGTAAATGCAACGATAGAAATCAAATAGAGAACTGAAATGGGGCAAATAAAGGAGAATAGGGTAGTGTAATACAGGAAAATAGTAATTTTCCACAGTTCTTTCAGTTGCATACTCCCAAGACTCAGGAGGTTGTTTTAGAGGAACAATACTTCCCACTCCTCGAGGGATCATGCTTGGCAGAAACAAATTTCTACACACACACTCATTAAATAAGGGTGAGGGAAATTGAAATTTGTATTATAGCCATCCTGGGTTTCTTAGTTTGTCCTCAGAGACCATGAATGCTCCCTCAGACGATTTTTATGATGTTAGCAAACTTGTTGAATTAATACAAGAACAAATCAATGCATGTCTTGAAATAAACCTCCTTCAGTGTGCTCCTTCCATTGACTTTATAAGCAATTCTTCTTAATTACCTTTTCATGTGGCTGCTGAGTACGGATCAGAACAAATGGAAGAGGTACGATTGCTCCCTCAATGGCCATTTGCAGGGTAAAAATTAAGGGACAAAGACCTCTTTACTACTAGCACAGCTGATTATTCTTAGAACTAGAGGCAATTGTGGTTGTGTAAAGATGTTAAAGAGACATTACCAGGCTGAGGTCTGGCACAGCAAGGGAGCAGAATAAACTCTTATTTGTTTTAACCTCCTCTGTACTTATTCCTAAATAGGTCAAAGTCATCAATATTTTATCAATATCCTGTTGAACGCAGAACATCAGATAATTAAAGGATAACTGTGAATCAAAAACTTATTTGAACAAGTTAAATTAATGAAGGTATTTTTAACATACATTAATTTTAATTTGCAGCGACTGGGAATTTATGCACATTCTAATTAATGAATTCCTTTTCATCTTTGTCCATTCTAAAGGAGTAAGAATCATGTTGTTTTCTGGAAAGACAAGGCTTAGGCTAAGTCAGCTGGTCAGCTACAGTATAAGCTTGACATTTACATGCTTAGTATTTTTGATTATATTCAAGTAAGCATCCAAATTCATTTGACTGAAGCTATTCTATTTTTATTTTTTATTCTTATTTTATGATCAGAATTAATAATTTCACCATCACAGTTTCAATATAACTGGTTGCATGGATGTATGCTTACATTCACACTTTTAAGGGGCTGTGAATCAATTTGAATGCAGAGCACAAAGTTCTTTGTAAAATTAGGAGAAACCTAAAACCTGTCCTATCTCAGCCATCACTGCAAAAAGCCTGTTTTTTATAATGGTAATAATATCAATTGCAAGCAGCAAATGCACGGGCTAATGTTGCACTGCAGTCCTTTTTGTACCATAAACCGCATAAACTCTAAATGCCATAAAATCTGATAAATTGATGTATGATTTTATAAATGCAAGACAAAATTTAAGGCAGAAACCAGGTATTCTAGAGTATTCCCACTCAATTTTGGATTATGACCTCACACTTCTTGTTTGCATCAAAATGAAAATACAAATACAAATTCTGAAGTTAAGAGATACACATACAACAGGTATATTTGCTTTATACCCCTAGTAAACACCATGGAGTCGTCTCAAATCTCAAATCCTCACTACTAGGGTCATGTTAGTTTGTGTCAACATTAGATTCGGTCCTCGTAACTAAAAAGAGGAGAGGGTTTCATCTCCCTTAAGGTGATGACTCTAGGAAGGACTCAGGATAGAATGACAACTCTTTCATGTTGAAAGAGGCCAGTTCACATGGTTTGGGATTCTTATCTGGATGCCTCCTGACACCTCCATGTGAAGTATTTCTGAGCACATCCGAACAAGCTGTAGGAACTACAGTATACTGTATATCCGGTTTAGCCTGGAGGTGCTGGAGAATGTGGATGAGGAGAAATATAGTTTGGCCTTCTGTCACTGGGAAATGGACCAACGTAAGTAGCTAAAAATAGATGGATGCAATGAAATTAAGGAGGACAGAGTCATATCTAGAGTGGCTTCTCATAATTCATTAAAGCTGTGTTTATCTCTCTCTCTTTCTCTCTTTTTTTTGTGAAGAATTCATCCCCTTGGCTATGTGTCATGCCCTGAGATGTGAGATTTGTACCTTCAGATAGAGTGTGACTTTGCCACGAGTCAATGCTAAACACCAATGCAACTTTATTTTCTTCTAATCTCTTCATCTTCTCCCTGAGGACATCACTCATGCTCTTTTTCATCTGCAATTCCTGGAAAATGAACACTACCCGCTCCTGGAGTCCTATTTCCCATAATCCCTTGGGTGCTCCCTTAGTCACATGGGAGCAAAGAGTGGTACAAATGGGGCCTGTTGAATTAAATGTGAATTCAAAAGTGACACGAGTGACATTTACCAGAACTAATTCTGTAGATCGGAAGAGCGTCG
>OMOW01102315.1:0-11846 GCA_900312555.1 Lamprogrammus exutus | reverse complement strand
CTACAAATATTTTATTTTAGACATTTTTAGATAGTGCTGCATCACCTGAGTTCCATGTGGTCGATTTTAGTCCTTTATACTTGGCTTTCTAAAAATAAATACATAAACTGGTTGTTTACAGGTTTGGTCAAATGTCACGTACCAAACATTGTAGTCCTGCCCAGTAAAGAATTATTTCCAGGGCAGCTTTTTTTTTTGACAAATAAAAGCCAAATCCAATAAAAAGTTAAAATGCAAATTAGACTTTATACTCCAGCTGTTTTTGTTTTGCCTACTCTGTACTCACTGAAAGGCCATGGATCCAGCCTCTAAAGTGCAGCGAGTGGGACTCTGCTCATTGAGCTTCCTGAAGAGCTGCTTTGCTTGACTCTGGTACTGCTGAAGGTCCCGACCCAACTAAACACACAACAAACCAACACCGATTAACACAACTCAAACAGATTTCACAATACACATTCACTATTTAACCAGCAGAACAGAATTTATTCATCTAAATGTGATGATTGGGGGGCATGGGGAGGGTGGGGTAGACAGCTACAACATCCACCTATAGTCCAAATTCCACAGTATTTGACATATTGTTCATTTCTTGCCCTGTAAAGTGCATTAAAGTCCTGATAAATGAGGCAAAGCAGTGCAACATTTGAGACTGAAGGCACCATGATTTGACAGAGCAAATAAAGGAGCATCTGCTGCAGCTGTGGTGATGCTACACAGGTTTAACATATAGGACTGGCAGATTACGGAGCCCTTAAAGCGACAGCGTATCATCACAGAAGCACGAATGACGTTGAAAGCACAGAGGATGGTGCAGAGACAAAACAAACCTTTTCACTTCCCTTTGTGAAGGCAAACAAGAGAGCGGAGGAAAAGACTCCTGTTAGGCACTCATAGATACGGTACAACAGCTTAACATGTCACAGTGGCAGTGCCATCCATTTGGATTGGAAGAGGATTTTTGAGCCCCAAGCCAATTGAATTGAAACAATAACAAAAACACATGGTAATCAAGACGAAAAACCCTTCAATTTGCCGCGTCAGTCGGATGTTAACATGACACACTGCTTCGTAGACAGTGAACGAAGAGGTGATTTGTCTTACCCAAATGATGCTTTTATTCAAACACCCCAAACGGGTTTGAAACAATATTTAAGCCTCAACTGGGAGGAAAAATTAACACAGACTTCACTGCAGTTTCTCACTGGGCCCACAGACCAATGAGGCAAACGTTTTAGGCCTTCAAAATCTATTACTTCAAAATCGAGATGCTGACAATGTGGTCACACAAAGGAGTCTCAAAAAATGCACTTGATTAAGGATTTATCGGTTTTATTTGACACTATTTACCGCTTCAAGCATAAACTGGCCATGAGAAATATCAAACTTGAGCGATATTTTGGACATGACCAACTGTGGACTTTTTGAAATGTTTTTATATTATGTTCATTTCATTGAAAAGCAGATGTATTGTTATTGATTTTGAAGGCACAAACACTTAACTCCATCGGACTGCGGGTACACCCAGAATGTTACGTTTCTCAAAAATGTGAGATTTGTTTCAGCACACCTACAAATGATAAGAAACGCTGTGTGAGTAAAGTCTGGGTTGACAGTGATCTATGCTTAGTCAGTCACTGTGGGTAAATTAAAGGCGGGTTCTGTTTGCAGATAAGCGGGCCTAATGTAGGACGTGTGCAAGAATAACCAAATCACCACCACGTCCAATCTGTATTCATGCAATCACCGGTGTTACGGATTAACCAGTGACTATGTTAACTGAGCACCTTATCTACAATGTAACCATAGTTGCAGATGTTGCCTTATTGTTTGCAAACCAACTGAATATCCTTTGGACTCTTGGACTTTAGTGAAACGGTGGCACCAACAATAAATATTCAGATACCAAGTCCAAGACACCAAAAGAGATTCAGATGGTTTGTATCAAACTTTTAATGTGAAAGGTCTTTCGATGGGGGAGTGGGGGACTAAATTATCTTTACTAGTTTATAAACTGTAACTCAAGGAACAAACGCAATTCAACCACAAAAACTATAAATAAGAGCCTTAATGTTTTCACTCAACTAAAAGGAATCAATTATCCCTCGTCTGGTCGTTTTTCGAATTCTGAAAATGACGTTTATATTGATTAAATTGAGCAAATAATGAGTTTTCATCATGGGCTGCTCTCTCTCAAACCAACAAACGCCACATCAGGCTAAAGGCACCAGTTAACATGGAGTCACAGTTTTGTCCGGCACACCAGCCTCCTCCTCGTCTCTGCTCAGCTCCACGTATGGAGGAGCAGCCTCCGAGCTTAGGAGTCACACCTGGTCGATAAGGTGTTGACGTGTCGCTATAGCGTTTCCATAATTAAGGAGCTTTTAAATACTGGAGCCTGCGAGTAGCAAACAAGACAGCTAGCGGACACGAGAGCTAAAGAGGCGGAAAATATTAAAAACCTGCTCGTCCTCCTGCATCGAGGCGGCGAGCGGCAGTCCGTCCGCCAGCCGGGCGATCATCGTCAGCAGCACCATGTCTAAGTTTTGTCCGGGTCTCACACCGCAGACACGAAGCTTGAGGATCGGCTAAACAGGATCTGACAGGCTGCAAACTGACAACACCGCAGCTCTGACGCGCTGAGCTGGACGGAAACACTGCGCTCCCCGTGCAGCTTCCAAATCCGTCCCTAAGATTTTCGAGCAGGAAATGAGCCACCGCAACAAACGTTCCGCCACTCTTTGCCAAACAATAAATAAATAAATGTGTACAATAAGAACAAACAGGTTTTCTTTTTATGACATAAAAACAAAAACTTAATTGGTAACACATTCTAAGGGGGAAAATGCATTTTTTTTACATTTGACAAACAATGTTGAAAATATACAACTATATCATATATCGTTTCTATCTTATATATTTTAAGACCAAATTATTCAAGCTGTTAATGGAAATAAAAATATTGCTATTTTCATTCCTGGACCGTCAATTCTTTAAAGTTGTTCCAGTCCTGAAACAACACAATCAAAATGGCTTTTCTGGTAGTTGTAAGCAATCGGCAGCAGAGGGCGACATTGCTCACAATAAAGGCAAAGAAAAAAGTATGCAGGTGGGGCAAGAAACTGACATTTTTCTGTCTTTATTAATTTCTTATTAATGTATACTTTTACACACATATTTTCATAATAATTTCTTTGTAAAGTGACTCGAGAAATGGGCACACACACACACCTTTATTGTTATGTGTCTCTTTAACTTGTGTTAGAGTCAAGTGGCATCTCCATGGGGACATACAAGACCAGATGTGTGTGTAATGGGACAAGCTCCACAGTTTCCAAAGTATTAGATACAAGGTAAAATATTATATTACTTTAAATATTATCCTCCATGTATAATCAGCATTTATGCTGACATTTGAGATGCAATGACAGTGTAACATCATACTGACCTCTGTGGCAAAAGACAAAGCAATGCTATGAGAATACTGCATCACAGAGGACATTGAAAAGAAACTGACCTCCATCATCCTGCCCCCTCCACTGTGAACACCTTCCTCATCCACCGCATCCTTCCTATGAGCTTTTGAGCCATAATTCTTCATCATTACTTTTCAAGCCACCTACCATGACCCAGTGCTGAAATTGTTGATTTAGCACAAAGCCATTTTCACCATACTATTTACTTTGTATTTTATTTATTGTACTCTTAAATGTTTTCTTTCCCAACAGCCCGATTTCCTCATTTGGGGTCATCTAAGTGTCAGCATATATCATCTTTCCTCTCTGAGCCCCATCTGTTAACATGAGACTGTTCCTTGTGCCGCTGCTGATGTACAGTTGGGTCATCGTCCCAGCATGGCAGGGATTCAGCTCCTATCATAGTAAACACACTCAAACTCAACTGAGGCAAATGTGGTGTTGTATGAGGTATAGCTGATGTTCATACCAGTATTGGATTAGATTGGATGTTTCAAGTACTGATACAGACCTAAACACTTATACAAGTAATGAAGTCAATTCTAGTCAACTACAGTGCTTTAGCTTCACAAACAGGCATTGCAATTCTCTACCATGAGCCTTGTGTCAAACAGAAATACATGAAGCACAGGATAATAGAAAGAGAAGAGAGAAGACAAAATAAACAGACATAGGCAGCTTCACAGTCATTTTAAACCTGCTGGAGTGACTGTTTTGATTTACATGCCTGTCAAGGCAGTAACAGCAGTGATACCCTTTGCTTTATAGTGGCTGAGTGATGAGGGAGGCTGGGATCAGTGATAAACCTTTGAACGTGGTCGTGTCATCAAATACCATAGATGTCCTCCACAGATGGCAACGCTTTTGTTATGATTTTATGTGCGGTACAACCTTGTCTTTGAGCTTCTGGTTCACCAGTCTGTGATGCATTCTGTAAGGATACAATAGTCCCGGCGGTAGATCTATTTGATTAAAGTCAGGTGTGGTTGAATAACACCAGACCTCTTTGAAGATACAGAAAATGGAGCCACTGGCGAGCCTTCCTGGCACTGACTGTAGGTTGCTGGGTTGAAGAATTTCATTGACAATCGACAATGATTTCCTTTATCTTGGTAACGCTGAAACCAAAGGTGTTGCGAGTCTCATAAACCAATGTTAACATGGTGATTTATGCCTCCTGCAAACAGTGCAATAACAGTGAATTATAAGTAATTGTAAGACACAGTGTGTGAGATGGGCATGATAAAAACTTTGTCATATTTTGTGTCAGACTAGATGATATCAAGTTTGATGAAGAAAAACTATGAAGGCAGAAACAGAAAACGTCATCAACTTGTCATTGTTTGTACCAGTTCATGGGTTGTAATCAAATTCTGAGATTTCTGGTCCAAACTTTTCAGAATTTGATCACAGGCTGTCATACTAACGCTTCCATCACCTCCTCTCTTGTGATTGCTCTGTTTTGTCCATCACAGCCCATCACACACTCTGTAGGTCCTCAGAGCTGGACAGGCAATGAGGAACATATGTATACACCATTCTCACGGAGGTGTATTAATGCAAAATCACACATTCCATTTAGGTTTTCAAGGCATCAGTATCAGCATGTGGCTGCATGGGCTTTTCCTGCCACAAGTCACACACCACTCTCTTAATCTCAGAGGACAGGCAGAGGTGAAGGCTGCATAACACACAGGTGCTGTTTGGACTCCAGACTGTTCTAGATAAACCAGTATGCAATATAAACATCTCATGTGAGTTATCACAGTGTTTGCTTCTCAGACTTATTACTGTTCCTCCACATATCTATTCTTTATTGACATGACCTTGTGAAAATGAGACACACACACTATATATCAAAAATGTCACGAGCCTGTTTCCCCATGTCTTTTTCTGTCTGCCTCTCTGTGTGTAAGCGGGTGTGTCTCCCCTTTTGTTCCACTTTCCCTCTCCTGCCTGTCACATGCCATCCATCACTCCATCAGGTGCTCCTCAGTTCCCAGCTCCACACACCTGATCCCCATTTTCCCATTATCTCCCTCAGTGTATATATACTGTATGTACCGGCCTATCTTCCTTCGCCAAATCGCCCCTTGTTTGTATCTTGATGTGTTTGTCGTCTTGTAAGTCTAGTTTGTTCCTGATGTTTGAGTTCCAGTCCTGTTTATTCTTCTTTGTGAGTTTCTAGTTTTCTTGATTTTCTCGTGCCATTGGACTTGCCTTGTTTCTCGTCTTGATTTTTGTACTTTGATTTTTAGTTGGGCTGTATTTGAGTTTTGTTAATAAAGAATCCTTTATGAGTTGGCTGCGACAGTGTCCTCACCCTTGCACTCCAGTTTCTCTTATTTATAAAAAGCAGTAAATAGAAATCACATCATAGTGAAATATAGGGTGGCTTGAACCAATAAAGATTAATTTACACAAAGATTAGTTGTAATTACTAGATTCAAGCTTAAAATGAGAATTAAATCCAAACTCAGATGTGTTGCAATTGAATTAGTTTGTTTTAGTTTAAGTCAGCGTAATGATTTAAACCAAAGTTACCTTCAAAAAACATAAATAATAGACCTGAATGATTACTGACAAAAATTACCTCGAAACATAACCATCACGATTACATCTGTTACTACTCACGTTGTAAAGATCAAGAAGAGCCAACTGAATGAAGCCAAAACAAACACACACACCACATGCATGTTTGCTCAAGTACGAGATAATCTGGTTTTGTTAATTCAATACTTCTCGAGGACAGGGCGCAAAAGAAAGCGAGGCAATAATCCACCAATCAATAAATGGATCTGCACATTTATTAGTAGAAAAAAAGCGATATGCTGATAATACAAAGACAGGATTTTCTCTATTTCCCTTTTTCTGCCATTTATAAAGCAAAACACATCACAAGGATATCTCAGAGTGAAGACTTGGAGTGTACACTTTCTCAAATGAGACTCAGTCGTGGCCTTACACAGCGCACGACAATATCAAGATAATACTGAAGATCTGGGACAGTTTCTAAACTGTGTGTAGAAATGTAATGAAAGTACACCCTGGCAGTGGAAGTTAGTAATTGTTCACATTACATGATATGACAGAAACTTGGAAATCAAAATGTCTGTTAATGCATGAAATATTTTGTATAGATTGACTTCAGAAAAATTTCTTTGAGTAGAAAGTGCCCACAGAAATATTTGAAATATTAAGAATGTATCCTATTGCTTCTTTACATTTTCCCAATGGTCCATGTGTTAGTGTATAAAATGGTATGTTTATGAGTGTGCCATCAAAATGGAAAAGACTGCAAATGCATGATTAAAAATATGCACCTAGTATGATCTGTATACAACTTATATGAAAATCTACTACGCTGTTGGACACACAGTTCATGTTTTGTTCAGGTCCTTTGTAATTACATCAGGAACAAAGAGAAAATGGCTGCTGCCGATTCATTCGTGATTCGAGGTTAATGACAGGTAGAGCAGACTAGTACAAACTGTTTATCATGATTCAGGAAAAAGGCTGTGGCACTTCTGTTTAATGGCCAGAGCACGAGCTTGAGGACAGGGCAGCACCGGCAGTCGAGGGGGGCCCAGACACAGCCCGGACATCTCGCTCATCAGCTGTTTGTTCACTCCCACATCAAAACCTGTAAATAACATTAAAAACAGCGTCCATGAGGTACAGAAAGATCATGTATGAATCAGAACTAAGTTAGAAAACATTGCGACACAACCGTCACTCACCAAGTTTGGTGGCAAACCCGAGAAGCTCTTGCAGCTTGAACTGGAAGGAAAATTAGATAAAGACGTCAGCGACCAAAATTCGAGATAAAGAGAGGTTGACCAGAATAGGTAGGGCATCCTCTGTACCTGTATTGTCCTGGCTTGGAGCAGGTCCCCCTTCTCAAATGCTGAGACGAGCTCACTCACACGGCATCCCACATAGTTAAATGTGCTGAAGGCAGAGAAATGAAAGATGATTACTAAAAATGTAATTATTTAATTGAAAAGAGAGACTGAAAGGTTAAACAAAAGCAGTTCATGTAGCTGAGACACTGACTGACCTGCCAACTGCTCCGTGGGCTCCCATAGCCAAAGCTGCTAACAGTTGCTGTGGCATGAAAGAAAATGCTTTAGGATCACTCCTCAGACCAGATCAGAGTCTCAAAGATCAGGTGTATCTGGTAACAGTTGTGTGAATCATACCATACACAAGGAACAGAGAAAACGAACTGGGGAAAAGACAGACCGATGGAGATAAGGAAAATCGAACCTCGTCGACGCCGTAGAGGACAGACCAGTGTGGTTGACTGTAGCTGACACACTGGCCAAAGTCCATCAGGTCACTGTCTGTGAACTTCACCCCCATGAAGGAAGGGATGAGGGTCTCGATACCTTCCAGCACATCTCTCACTCGCACTGAAAGACACAAAAGAACATCTGAAATTGAATACGCTATCACGCAGAGTCTGGTGAGCACTCAAAGTACAGTCCAATGTGTCTAATATTGCATCCACCCCCATTTGATAAATCAAGCAGAATGTAAGAGACACTGCCAAATATGAAGCAGTCCAATTAACCTTCACAAAAGGAAGGCATCATTACAGAGCTGTTGTATTGGATTGTACCTGTATACCTGGGTAAGCAAAGCATCAAATCACTAATAAGAGAATAATTACAGTGATGAAATATATCAAACCAGAGGGACTCACCGTGAACACCGGTGATAGATGGAAGGTGATAATAATAGAAGGGCACAGTTGGAGCAAATGAAGCCACTTGCTGGAGGAATGTCCTCAGCACATCTGATATTGGGGAGAGGAACGAAATTAAAATTAAATTAAAATTTCTTTATTTTAAAGTTTCCAACCAAATTGCATCTGTGACAGAGATTTTGTCAGTCATCTATAAATACATATGAAATGTTGGAGTGGATGTCAGGCAGTGACACAGTGTTTGATAATAAGGCGATTAAATGCTTTCCCCACTAAACCATCTGAGACCTGCAGAGCTGGGTTTGAAGAAGGACGGAGCAACAACTGCTATCCCATCAGCCCCCACCTCTGCGGCATGGCGAGCCTGAAAGTAAGGAAGAGCATATAGAGAACGTTGGCAGTTCATAGCAGGTCAGCATTTAATTGAAAGTGAGCGAGACTGACATAATGGGGCTGATCTACTTTCGCAAAATATCAATTAAACTACATTATTATTTTACGAAATAATTATTTGATCTGAATTAATCGAAATATCAATATATAGAGAGATCCAGATATTTCCAGTTGATGTTGGTGTCAGATCCTTTGAATCATGGACCAATGAGTTCTTAGCCCTACATCCAGCTAAGTGCATCACTCAACAATCATACAGGGAGAAACTGCACGATTAAAATTCTAAATAACACCAAGGAAGAACTGAATTTGACAGAAATGTAAGGTATCTGAAGGTGAAATGGTCGTTCAATGTAGGACCAAGTGCATTAAAATGACATCCTCTCCTCACACAAAACCATTAACAGAAATTTGATATTGCATCTACACAAATGATCTTATACAGGCATGGGATCACGTCCATTTTACTTCACACAACTCAGGAGTATTTCAACATGAAGAAAAGCTACAGTTTAGCTACAGAAGAATGTGTGTGAAATGATGACTCGTTAGACACACAGATGCTGCTCACCAGTTCTTGGGAGTCTTTAAGACTCATGCAACCGACGTGCACGATCACCTGATCCATTCTGTGGAAAGATGTGCACACATACAAGAACACTGTTAATGCTGCCAACATCTGATCATACGGACACATTTCCAGGTAATAACCGTGTATGATGACGTACTTGCCCTTGGCTTTCTGACACCACTCCTCAGCCAAGACCTTCCTCTCTCCCACGCTGAGAGACATGCTCTCTCCGGTGGTGCCATTCACTGCAAGCAAGTCAAGACACGTTTATTTACTGTCTTTATCTTATCATGAATGCATATCTCAATGTAGAGAAAAGGAGTAAGCTGATCTGAATCTAGATTTTCATGGCTCGGCAAACACTCATGTATTAAAAAACAATAATGTGTAAAGAAACCAAACATAGAACGGCTACAAAATTGCAACATACAAAGAGTTCACTGGCACACGTGATCTACAAGGCTGTGCTGGGGCTAATCTGGCTCAGTAGACGCTCAGCATAGCAGAGGAAAAGCACAGGTATGTACAATATGTAAGCGAGACAAAACAATTTAGTGGGACAAAGACCAATGAGATAAGACAGGAAATGTGGCAAGTAGGCAAATGGTGAGACAGAATAACCAGCATCAACATCAATGGCTGGGTAAGGTCACACAGACCACAGACACAGACGAAAATCAACAAATAAACACAGCGTTACAAGCAGAGCAGCAAATGTGAGCCGTTGGGTTTGAATGAAGTGTCACATGAAACAGTAATTATAATCAGGTTAAACACGTTAGAGTGAGAGGAAGCTCAAACAGCCTTAATTATCAAAAGAAAAGTGAGGACATTATGTCTTCATTGCATCCAACTTTTCTCAATTGTTTTGGTGCAAGGGGACAAGAGCTCCAGACAAATCCATTTTCAAAATGTGGTTGTGGGATTTAAAAAAAATGAATTTGAGTATTTGTTAAAATTGTTGTAGTTGTATTTCACTTGGATTAAATCATTACTTTATTTACTGTGTTTATTTAAGTTGGCATTTAAGATAAACGGTTGACTATGGAATATGGTTTTTCAAGAGTAATTGTACTCTTGTGTCAAATGAATAACAGAGGAAGTCACGTGCATCCTGAGTCACTCTGTGCCACTGTCATTCCCCTAGTAGTTCACCCCCCCAAATCTGCCTCTTTTTTAGAAGGTTTTCTCGGAAAAACTTCACAAATATTTCAGTATTTTAACTTAGATTTAGACAAGATGAACACACACTAAAACTATTTTTGTGATTGAAATTGCATTTTTGCATTTCTTGTTTTGGTCTTTTGCTGGCTGTAAATCTTGATGACACAGCTTTGGTATCTGTTGGATTACAACACCTAACTGCCTGCAAGAATTACACGTCAGTAACTACAACTATAACAACAATCACATGTGATACTAGAGTTAATTTAGTTGGGAACAGAGAAAATGATACATATCAAGAGTAAGAATTCACGTGTAAACTTACCAAATATGCTATTTACACCTTGCTTCTCTGTCAAGTAGTCAATATAAGGTCCAATCACAGATAGGTTGATTTCACTGTTTTGAAAAGATGTGACACATATTTATAGTCCTACACATTTGGCAAAATGAACACAAACATGCTACAGTGTAGGATTTTAAGGTGGTTTCACACATCCACTCTCACTCCTCATTTTCAACTTAACCAGAGAGAGTGAATGCGGACACACACACACACAGACACGCTCCAATAACAATCACTCCTAGAGTAATGGCAAAAAAACAGAAAAACAAATTTTTAAGTAACATACCCTTGTTGCGTGAAAGGAGTGAAGGTGGCAGCAACAAGACCTGTCAATTTCTTAACAGACGAAGGAGCCATGGCTGACAAAACAGAAAAACAAATTAATACATTGCAGTCGAGTGTTTCCACCTGTAGATTGAGTTTATCATAAGCAACGGTCGAATAAATATTGGGTTGTGCTATGTGCGTCACATTAGATTCACCTTTATTCCTTAAAATCACTGTTTTATACAGTACAGTACATTTAAACAAAATTCCTACAACCTACCTGTGTTTTCCTTCGCTACCTTGCGGTCATCGAGTTGTGTTTTTGGGAAGAAGTCGCTTGTCCAGTCTGGTTGCAACCTGACTTGTTTTCACATGGATACTTGTCAGGGATTTGTTGGTGCGCGTGTCATGTGAAACCATCCAAAAACTGTCGCGTGACCATACAAAGCATCATGGGAAATGTAGTCACAGTTAAATGAAAGGAAGAATAAACAGACTTCACCACTTTTTCGACGAATTTGCAGTTGTTTGTTGACGGATAGTCGAATTAATCTATAACTTGGCGGTAGAATCAAATATAGCTATTAATTCTCTGAAGGCGAATGCTGCCTTCAAATGCTACCGAAACACAACGGTTCTGCATGTGTGCGTCGCTACTACCGCCCTTATCAACCACCAAGGAGGTTGGCATTCACACGTCTATCATAATGCCCAAACACACCAGAGAAGTGATACATTTTCGGTCTCACGTAATTTATAAACACACCGAAATTGACGTATCGCCCTGTTTAGCGGGCAAAAGCAGAAAGGAGAAATGAAAATGTCCAAATCGGTAAATAATTGTCATTACTGTGTGTCATTTTATTATTATAAAAAATATACTTTTTATACTACTGTATTTACGTGGTTCGTTTTATTATT
>OMOW01102311.1:0-12012 GCA_900312555.1 Lamprogrammus exutus | reverse complement strand
AATGCCTTTCATTAATGCATAATTTGTCAGTATTTTCAATCTGATTTTGTCTCAGGGTTTTTGCATTATTTTCCTCAATACTGCTTTAATTGTTCAAATTAGCTTATTTATTATTAGGCATGGGATGACAACATTGATTGCACATTGTAATGCACAGTTTATGTTGAATAACATGAGAACACAATGAAGTCAAGAAAAATTCATCCGGCTGACATGGGACTTGCTGACTGCAATGCACTGACATAAAAGGCAAAGCTGACCTCAAATCGTTTCTGGAACAATTTTGGGGCTTTTGCTTCACATCACATTGAGCACTTTCACTTAATTCAAAGCCAAACTATTTAGTGACACATTTAGTGAGCTGATTGTCACCATCAGCAATGAACTGTCCAAATAAAGTGGGAACAAATGGTTAAAGGTGGATACGTGGTATGAGGTAGTAGGAAAAAAACATGACTGTATGTTATCATTCTGTATGTTTTCTGTATACAGTGTACAAACACTTGCATCAGCATTGTTTAATGTTGCACACATTTTCCTCCATTCTGCACTAGGCCAGCACTGACATGATTAAACAGTGATTATATATTCTGATTTACATATTGACTATGAGAACCTGACCTGCTGGATCAAATCAATAAATAAAGATTATCTTGGTGGTAAAGTGGACATTTCTCTCCTGTGTCCAAAGTTACAACGGCTGAAAATGTATTTCTCCATCCTAAATTTAGTTGAGGTAAACATCAGCCTCCTTGAGGACGTCCACTTTTTGCTGGAAGTAGTCTCTGAACCAGGAAATGTGCTCTTTCTTTTGCTGAACAGTCAGGTGTGGGTTTCTGGACAGACCGGCCACCACGAGCTCCATGAAGTGACGCACGGGGCCCTGACGGGGGAAACCTTCCTCCAAGTGTTTCTCAAGGAAGATATGCTCATGAAAGGGGACGCTGGCTTCCTCCTCCAGGCCTGACAAACAGAAACACAAAGTAAACTTAACAAAAGTCAACCTTCCGGTTCCTTTTCCCTTAATCTCTATGTATTCAACTGGAATACATCATTCATTACTCACCTGCTTCATTGTTGACTGGATACTGCCACAGTTTTCCTTCTTTGGTCCATTGAATCATTTCCTCAAAAGCGTTACGGGGCATTTGGTTGATTGACTGAGACAACTGATTAGCAAATTCCATATCCCATAGGGTGGGCCGTGCTAAAAACAGACATGAAAATATGAAATCAGTAACTTCTACTCTTCACTTAAACGCAGTGTATCTGGTGGGAAGTGAAGGAGTTTTAGATCTCACGTCATTGCAATGTCTCTCTGATCTAACTGAAATAATCGCATTAAAAGGCCACTGCAGATAAATAAAGTCAATAAATTGGACTTAATCTAAATCAATCATAATTTTTCTTACCAACTGCTGATTCAACTTTATCTTCATCTCTCGTGGGGGAAAAGATGTTGAGTCTTTTGCCTGCGAACAAGTTCCTCCTAAAAGTAAACCTCAAATGTCAGCTTCATTTCACCCTTAAACCACATGTCCGTCTTAAGAAAAAAACAATAAAGATGTGACTTCTACATATTTACCTTATCCGAACACCATCCAGCTCAGTGGTGATTCCCTTGTCGTGTGTGTACCCCCGCCCGTCATCATCAAACCGAATCTGATTAGCCGGCCAAGCGCTCTGTCGGTTGACTTTCTTTCCTACTTTCATGTCGGCGATAATCACCCTGAGAAAATATTGTTTGAATAACGTTTAAAGCGGGCAGCTTTGGCATACACACCTCCTGTCCTCTACCTAGCATGAAAAAACTAATTCTCGCTTGAGAGCAGCATCACCACTGAGATGATATAACACAGCTGATGTATGACAATTCACTGAAGACTGACCATATAACCTCTACCAGTGATGATGCCACTAAAAGCACAGGGCTCGAAGCAACAAAAACAACCAGCACACATACCCCAGGTTTTTCATGTCCCCTTTTTTCTGGGCTTCGCTGATGGCCTTGCGTTGCCTCAGTTGTCGGAGTAGCTCAGACTCGGCCTGGCTGCTGTCGGGTAGAGTGGAGGCAGCGGCTGAGGCTGCAGCAACCAGTTCGGGATCCAAAGTCTCGCTAAACAAATCAACACGGAAAAGCTGGAAATGAGACTGAGGCTTCAGATGTCTTCTCAAAATTAGGCTTTGACCAACGGCACTGTGAGATGTTTACATGAGAGTGACAAAAGAACGGAACTTGGATCATCGGTCGCAGCAGTGTAGACATGACATTACCCCTACCATTCCATCAAGGGTTCATGTGATGAGTGCTGAGACAAGAGTCACCACTTCATTCAACTGTGATGCAAACTACTGGATGAATTACCAGCCACATTCCTCTGAATGACAGCCATACCCATATCGCACAAAATGTCACCTCACCTTTGGGCTGAAGCCTCCTCTGTGGCCTTCTGAAACATACTAATTGTGCTCTCCATAGCTGCTGGCGTTGGCTTTTGGCCAGACTCATAGCTCTGCTTCACCTTCAAGGATTTAAGCCTCCTCTTATTGGTAACTTCCACTTTCATGGCTCCAAGAAGGTCCAGCAGGCTCTCCTTCCCACTCTTAGCCGCAGGACTCTTCACTGGAGGTTTTGGCTTTGCAATGTCTGCCTGCTGTGTGTCTGTTGTTAACACTAATGGCTCGTCCTTTCCATTGGTCATCTTGATGACTTCGTCGTCACGGCCGGCATTCTGTTCGCCCAAAGTTGCGTCGTCTGCCACGCCCCCCTTGTTGTCGCCATTTGTTTTCTCATCTTGCTTAGATGAGGCAACACCGTCGTTCTTTTCACAAAACCTCACTGGACCTGTGCTGAGGGCTTTCAGTCCACCTCCATTTAAAACCCTGCATAAAAGAGAGGCAGAGGTCAAGTTGTTGGCACTAAAAAGAATAAATTAAGTGAACCAACAGAAAAATTAACTCAATAAAATTAAAAGAATTTAAAACAATGTTGAGTTGCAGCTTCTCTGATGTGATGTTTTGTTGGTTTTTTGAGTTACATATCATTGAATTAAATTGAATACCTTTGGTGTTTGAACTGTTGATCTAACGAAAAACAATTAAAATGTCACTTTTTAGCCCCAGTATGAATAAATGATGACAAATCTACACAAATCTGTCAGTTCATTTTGAAAGGTGTAAATATTAAACAATTAGGATCAGTAATGTAATGCTTGACGAGTATGGCAGCTCTATCAGCAAGAGGAGTTGTAACTTACAATATATGGCCAAAAGTATGTGGACACATGGTTTACTAATTACAAGCGGAGCCAAACTACTTACAGGCGCATACGAAGGCTTCTTCACAGTGGAGTGAAATCTTACTGCTACAGCATACTGAGATACTTTAAACAATGGTGGGGTAAGATCCTTTCCTGATTCTGAATGACAACGTCAGGCCTGCAAAGAAGTGACTTGCTGAGTTTGGTGTGGGAAATCTCAACCAAACACCCTTGGGGCTGGCGTGTAACACTGAATATGGGCCAGGCTGTATCTGTCAACAGCAGGCTGAATGGAAGCAAATCCCTGCAGACTTGTTCCAAAATTTAATGGAGTCAAATGAGGACCAACTCCAACGTCTGTGGGTCACATGAGTGTGTGGTGTATTCAAAACATGTAAACACTTATATATTCGTTGCCAGGGAAACGACCTACAAGTGTCCAAGTACCCCGGCTCACCAATGCTAGGACAGCTAGCTATCTGACACATACAGTGAATGCATTGTTAAGTTACTTAACGTTCTATCGGACTGAAAGAGAGTTCTGCACTTGACTAAACATCCCATTTATTTGCTACTTATTCGCTGCGTTATATCTTGATTATATACCTTATATTAGCAGGGCCAAGTTATACCTTCAGCCATTCTAACAGCCACAGCCTACCTGAAAACTGGAGCTGCAGCTTCGTTACCCCTCACAGGTAACACACACACCTCACAAACATTAACCGCAGGGTTTCTGGCCGTACACACTGTGCGGAATAAACATCTATACATGGTTATTTCTCACAACGTCCTTCCACGTTCCTGCGGTTCTCCTCGGCGCAACAAAATAAAGTCGCCGGAGGTAAACAGAAGCGTAGGGTGGTTCCGGCATAGAATACATATCAGAGTCAGGTTTATTGAAGCAGGCACGCTCACTCATACATACATACACGAATTTGACTAAGTTTCTATATTTGTGCATTTTTAAATTAGCAACTTACACACAGCAATACAAAGTACAAGACAGGCGGATAAGTTTCAAATATTCATAAACCAAATGCTCTCGTCGTGCGGAAAATTGTATGCAATTTTATTATATTATGAAATAAATAAACTGAAACACTGGTTCTATTTCTATGTTATGAAAACTATCCTTAGTTGATTTTGTTATTAGTTGTGGAGGGCTGAGAACGACATTAATATGGTCATACGGTTTATTTGAATGGACGTTGAATGCGTATTATTGTTCATATTTAAATGTTTTTTCTATCCGTATTATAAAATCAAAAAACGTTCAAGAAAGTCTATTTGATAAAGATTAACTAATTGTCTCTTGATATGGGCTCGGTATTTGAAAGGGTAGACGTTAGAATGGAGGGCTCGGAGCGAGGGATTTGACGTCAAGATTGAGATTGGTCAATCACGTGACACCAATGTCTTACTTCTTTCTCCGTTTGCAGGAATTCGTCCATATTATTGTAAATTCAGGCTACATAATCGTTCCCCTGACCCTTACCCGGAAATGTGTAAAGGTACAATATTCGTGCGTTTTTTCTGCGCTCTGGAGTATTCGTGTGGTTGTACCGCCCCTCGCTCCGAGCACTCCATTCAAACATTTCCGACTTTCGGTGGGACCAAAACTCTCGCGATAACAGAACTCGAAACGTGAGTCAAAATGGCGATGTTTTAGACCGAAGCGGAGGTTCGAGCTGAGACCCGTGAATAAGTTATATATTAGTCGAGAGATGGACATGCATAGAGAAGCGTTTGATTGGCAAAGTAGTTATTGTTGCAAATCATAACGATCCGTGTTTTTAATTCTTTAAGTTCCAGCCTAAACTCGGAAAGGAGTGAGCAACTTCATACAGGTAAGATTCAGCGGCAGTCAAGTTACTAGCATGTAAGCTAGCTAGTGTAGCTAACTCAGCTTTCACAGTAACGTTAAAGAAAAGCGCCTTTGAGAAAACGCTTAAAATTGACTCAATTTTAATTTACCTGTTATTAGATTTAGTAAAATATTTAATTAAAGTGTCTTGTGTTTTGTATGTATCGGGGATCTTGTTGTTTTGCCGCATACTGGTTTACCCGCTCTCTGGACCTCTGTGTGTTTACACCAGTTAGCATGTAATGAAAGTCGAGTCAGTTGATAACAGCCCTGATCTAAGGCAGACATTTCCGTTAATTCATATCCAACAGACCACGTTCAATGCATTGCAAAATAACGACGGATCTACACATATTAAGGAATTATTGTCACGTTTTGATCGCTCCCCTTTGCATTAGCAAAGTAAGCATAAGACATGACAAAGTGTTCTGCTGCACTGTTTACCTACTTTTACATTGGGCAAAGGGCTCCTTGCATTCAGTGTATTCAGCAAAATCACATCTTGATTAGAAAACAATACTTAATATAACATTGTCTTCATGTGCTTGATATGTGCGTTTTTTTTTTTTTGATTGTTCAGATAAGATAAACAATGTGAAGACATCATCTTGGCCTCTGAGGACTTTTGATTGGAACTTTTCAGTAGTGTGCGTTATTTTACAGATTAAACAGGTAATGGAAAAAATATCAGACTTTAGTGCACAAACAGTTGGGTAGTTTATTGTCTGTAGATTAATCAATAATTTGAGGATTTGTATTTTCACGTAACTGAAAACTGAGCCCCATTCTCTCTCAGTTAAAACATCTCTCAGTACATAACTCCTGTATTTTTTAAGGATGCATCCATGCACTCACTGTCCTGTGTGTGTGTTTTTTTTAGCCATGGCGGAGGAACGACGGCAGAAGCAGTGTTCAGTCGTCCTGCCTACAGAGTCCATGAAAGCCATGGCAGAGTCTATGGGAGTGGGTCAGTTACAGGAGGACAGCTGCGTAGCCCTAAGTGAAGAAGTCAGCTACAGAGTAAAAGAAATTGCACAGGTAAATCACAGGAAGTTTAGACCGATGTCTTGCATTGAGGATGCTTAGATTACACTAAACCACACGACCGTCAGATTCTTTGGTTCATATGCCAATGTTTTTACGCTCTTTCCTCTTTTTCCTTCTTTCCTTTTACATAGGATGCTCTCAAGTTCATGCACCACGGGAAGAGGCGTAAATTAACCACCAGTGACATAGATAATGCTCTCAAACTCAAAAATGTGGAGGTGAGAGATCACCTACGTAAACATACATTTTTTGTCAGATCATTTCCTTTAACGTTGTGTTGTTGGGGTTATCTGAATGAACTTCCTCTGTAGTGTGGAAGTTACGCATTCAAAACACATTCCTTTCATTGCAGCCACTGTACGGCTTCCAGACGCAAGAATTCATCCCTTTTCGATTTGCAAGCGGCGGTGGAAGGGAGCTTCACTTCTATGAGGAAAAGGAAGTGGACCTCAGTGACATCATCAACACTCCACTCCCTAGAGTCCCACTAGATGTGTCTCTCAAAGGTGTCCAAATAATCAGTGCCACAATTCTTACTTCATCATATTCAAAGAAATCGTGCTGTTTGGTTTTGACGATGTCGTGTAGTCGCTTGATATCACATTTGTCTATTCACCCACAGCGCATTGGTTAAGTATTGAAGGGATGCAGCCTGCTATTCCTGAAAACCCGCCTCCAGGTAAGTCTTTTTCACTAAAGACGCACAAATTATTCAAAGGAAAAACTTTGAAGGAGCAAGCATTGACTTCTCCCTAACCTCTTATCAGCACCGAAAGAGCAACAGAAGACGGAGTCCACAGAGCCCCTCAAAGTTGTCAAGCCCGGTCAGGAGGAGGATGGCGCCATGCAGGGCAAGGGTCAAGGGGCAGCGGCTGGTGATGGCAAAGGTCAGTGTCCTGTTTTGTGGTATATCAAAATAAAATGTCTCTCTCTTTTCCCTCTCTCCCCCTTTCCGTCGTCTTTCGTGTCTCGTGAGCACGTCCGTCTCATTCGTCCCGCATCTCTCTCTTTCAGGAAAGGAGAAGGGGTCCATAAGGTTGAAACCACGCAGCACTCACGAGTTGTCTGTGGAACAGCAGCTGTACTACAAGGAGATCACAGAGGCGTGCGTCGGCTCCTGTGAAGCCAAGAGGGCTGTAAGTGCTGTCCGTTGTGTTGTATGACGTGTGTGTGTAGTTACGGCTTTTGTTTTAGTCGGTTGTCATTATTGGTAAAGTAAAAGCTAGTAAGTAACAAAAAAAAAATCAACAGGCACAACAATACGAGCAATATTCCACCGTCCCCGCGTCTCAGCCGATTCTGCGTCTTCAATACTAAGCTTGCTTGTTGTGTCTCTTTTGTTTTTCCATTCTCATCCAGGAGGCTTTGCAGAGTATTGCTACAGATCCTGGACTTTATCAGATGCTTCCGAGATTCAGCACATTTATTTCCGAGGGGGTGGGCATCTTTAACAGACACATTTTGTGGAACATTATTCACCCAGTATGAAAAAAAAAACCCCACGCATTATGAGCTGTTAAAGTACTCACTTGAGACTGTCCTCCAAGGTCCGCGTGAATGTGGTGCAGAACAACTTGGCCCTGCTGATTTACTTGATGCGGATGGTCAAAGCGCTAATGGACAACCCCACACTGTACCTGGAGAAATATGTGAGTGAGAAAAACTTTTTTTTTTAATGTACTAAAAAAAAAAGTATGATCTGAGCTAATTCGTCATTTTTTTGTACGTCCTGTCTGTCATTGTGATGCGAGAATAGCTGCATGAGCTCATCCCAGCGGTAGTGACGTGCATCGTGAGTAAGCAGCTGTGTTTGCGGCCAGATGTTGACAACCACTGGGCCTTACGGGACTTTGCTGCTCGTCTCATGGCCCAAAGTTGTAAAACTTTCAGCACCACGACCAACAACATTCAGTCCCGCATAACCAAGACGTTTACAAAGGTGAGTGTTTACTGAGGTGTTGACGGAACAAAATGTGTCGGTGCTGAAATGATTAGATTGATATTATTATTACTTAAAATGCGAAAGCTATGCACTTTTCTACAGGGTTGATAGATTTAGACCCTCTAAAACACTGTATTGTTGATGCTTTTGCAGAGCTGGTTGGATGACAAAACCCAGTGGACGACGCGTTATGGCTGTATCGCTGGACTCTCTGAACTGGGACCAGATGTAAGCATGATTCTGTTGTCCACGGTTCTTCTCCGTCCTCTCCGTTCCAGTGGCACCAAGCGTCTCCTTTTGTCGTCTCTAGGTGATTAAGACGTTGATCCTTCCTCGGCTCACTGTCGAGGGTGTTCGCATCAAAGCGGTGATGGAAGGACCAGTGGTTTCCAATATTGATAAGATCGGAGCTGACCATGTTCAAAGCCTATTATTGGTAAGGATTTATGCTACTAAATTTCTCACACGTTGATGTATTTGCAAGCTGAACCAATTTAACCAAGTAAATTAAAAACAATATAATATACTTTTACCGTTTCTTTCTAAATTGTAGCTAATAAGTGCTTACTTTTAATAAATGCAAAATTAGTTTTCTGTGTTATTTCCCTCCATTTTCAAAGAAACACTGTGCAAGTGTAATTGCCAAAATACGACCTCAGCCTGACACTGTGGAGCAGTATCGGACAGACTACGGCTACCTCGGACCCATGCTTTGTTCCCACGTAGTGAAGGCCAGGACCCAAGCAGCACTACAGGCTCAGCAAGTCAACAGAACCACATTAACAATCACACAGGTACATATAACAGTGGTGAAAAGATGTGTTGTGTCAGTACAAAGGAATGTGCCAACGTTTGTTAATTCTTGTCTAGATCTAAATATATCTAAATATATGGCTGGCAACAGAATTGGATATCCATTTGTTAAGCTGAAATATGTGCCATGTCACCCCAATGTCTGTGGTGTCCATGTGTGCCCTTGTGCTATTAGAGCAAGAGAGGGACCTCTCATCAAAACATTGCTCTGCAGAGCTGCAGAGGTCAAAAATTCCACAGGTTACCTTTAATCAAGCCGCTGTTAGGTGAGTAGTACATTTTAAGTCATAGCAGGTAAAGCACAGGGCTGTAAGTCAAGTTTATTTGTATAGCCCAGTATCACATACAGTGTCTCAAAGGGTTTTACAGGCCCACATAGCTCAGCCCAAAGCTCTCTAAGAAGACAAGGAGAAACCCCCCTAACAAAACCTCTTTACGTATAAGGAAGAAACCTAGGGAGAGATTCCTTTTCCCTGAAAAGCCAGTTGTGCAATCGGAGCCGTAGGTGGGAAAAGAAAGAAACACTAGGACAAACAACAGTTCAGCGTTAATGTGAAGCATTTCAGAGTTTCTTGGACTTGGAACTAAAGCTACAGCAGTACACTAAACATGATAACCACCCTTGTTTCTCCTCCAGCCTCGTCCCTCCCTCTCGGTCTCACAAAGTGGGTTAAGTGGGTCGACGGGGCCTCGCACTCCCAGCATCATTAAGGTCCCCAGCTCCCTCACCCTGATGTCCCCTCGGCCAGGGACCCCATCACAACCCTCTCCCCCTGCAACAAAATACATCGTCATGGCGACCAGCGCAGGATCGGCCTCGACTCAGCAGGTACTTTGAGCTCAGGCTGTGAATCAATAATGAAATGTCTTATTCTGTTTGAACGGAGTGTGACATTTTATTTGTGTGAAGTGTATCATTTGTAACTGCTATGAACTGTCATCCCAGTCTAAAGGTTTCAGGTTTAGTTTGGCTAATGGAGAGAAAAGGTTGTAGTTTTGTCACTGATGAAGAAAGTGGCTGAGGTCAATTTGAACTTAATCGTTTACAATGGATTCCATCGGTGACATTTTTTCCACATCACAGTTTCAAAATGACCATATCAATTTCTCAAACTTGTCCAACAACATAATCCACTTCCCCACTATGCATATATGCTCATTGTCTCCCTATCGTTGTTTTGTCAAAATATGGCTGTGAGACATTGAAGCAGCATTTTTAAATCGATGACCGGACATTCTGCTCTCTGAAATCCACTGTTCATAACACAATGTGTGTCTGTCTCATTGTCTTAAAGGTAATCACACTCAGCTCTTCCCAGTCAGCTTCCCCAGTCACTAGCACTGTCCCCAGCGCCACTTCCACCTTGCAGCCCTTGGTAAAACTGGAGTCCGGCAGCGGGCCTGGATTGACAGGCTCGCGACCCCTGCAGAAGTACATCGTGGTGTCTCTGCCCTCATCTGCCTCTTCCTCTCTGGAGAGTAAGAGCTCTGTGCTTACAACGTCAATTTCGTCAAACCCTTTAGAAACCGGCATGAAGCTAGATCGGTCTGAATCTCCTGGAGCGAGCACACAGTCTCCACACTGAGACTTGCAGGCAGTGAAGATTTTTTTTAACCAATTTGGTGCAATTGGACACAGACGAGCAGGTTTGTTTGGGCTGAACTTTAGAAAGTGGTAAATTCTGGAATGATATGAGATGGAATATATAAACACCTGACTGATAACACACAGATGTGACTAGAAATTGTAAATATGTTAATGCCCAATGAAAACAGGTCAATCTGTGACATTTGTAATGTTTCAGCTTATATTCTAGTTGATTTCATGTTTTTTACTCTAAAATAAATCAGATTTTGTAAGAATTTATTTATCTGGGTGTGTTTTATATGTGACTGTGATATTAATGTTTTTTTTTTAATTAAATTAGTTTCTCTGGAGAGGTCTGGCTTTAGCAGCTGTAACCATTTACATCAATCACAGCCCTTTTTAATCGATTGTTTTTTCAAATTTATATGTATTAGTTTTGGGGTAAATATAAAAATAATACGGGCCAAACATTTTAATTATCTTTTTTTTTCCCATTCATTTTTATTTATTATTATTATTATTATTATTATTTTTAAAGGATACCACCTCAAGACTATTTGCAGCATACAATCTGTGTCGGTGTACACACGGTGCTATGGGTGACCTGGATGTGTAGGTTAAGATATTAAAAACATCCTGACAGATCTTATCATTTTAACAAAATTAACTTGTGTCATTCAATTCTCCTTGTCAGTGTTATTTTTAATATTTTAATCTAATAATATTTGCAGAAATTTGATAAATGGTTTTGGAATTGTGGGATACTTAATGAAAGATAAGTTTGGTATTTTGCATTTTTGAACTCAACTCTTAGAGTAAGTATATGATTCTGAGGGTAAATGTACAATAACTAGATAGAATATTTTGGTATGAAGCTACTCTTTGCAGCTATTTTGAAAGCTTTTATTCTGTTAAATTCTAAAATATAAGTGAGACCAGAGTAAAGCAAATTGGACTTCCGGTTTGTAACTCAAAGTAAACCCCAATGGCGTCTGTGACATGAACTCACAGGTATTAGCTAATCCCTCTACGTCATATACTGTGTTTGTTCTCGTGTTATTGTGACTGACTGGTGAAGCAAAAGACGGGAAAATTCAAAGCATTCCTTCAATCTGGCGTGGTCTAGCTATTTTAATACACTTTGTGGGAAATACGAGTGTAATTTTAACAACACAAACGCACCTTTTTGTCCAGAAAGACTTGAAATATTTGTATCGGCTGTTGGGAAATATATTGTGAATTGCAAGTATAGTCCAAGTCAAGAAGTAATAAAAAAATATAGCTTAATTTACTTGTTATCATATTGCGTCTGCGGTGGGTGTTTTCACGCGCATTCTGCAGTGGGAACTTGTGCTTTTTTATTTTCATGGCTAAAATCACACAACCGGAACCGCTACGTTGTGTAATTTCCGTGTACAATCCTCGCCGCTAATGTGTGAACAGTTTGAATCTGGTGTATGTAAGATCGGAAGAGCACACGTCTGAACTCCAGTCA
>OMOW01102309.1:0-12256 GCA_900312555.1 Lamprogrammus exutus | reverse complement strand
CAGTACAGCTTAGAGAAAAATCTGCTTAGGACCGTGAGGACCTCAGCATGCAGGATCCCCATATACCTCAAAAGACATTACAAAAACCGAAAAGAGAGCAGGCCAGTGAACATGTTGGACAACACCATATACAGGTTTGAACTTCAGTTCATGCATCTCCATGCAGGTGGAGTTGATCAGTCACGAGCTGGAAGGCTCACAATTGATGGAGAAAGGAGTCGGTGTAACAGAGCATTTGAATGTGATTCCACTTGCAACAAATAATGGAGGTTGTTAGTGGCTCTAGGTCGCCCTCTCTGTGTAGAAATGTGTGCTGTAAGGCTTGCCTGTCTTTGACTGGAATACCCGAGATAGGGTGTTGAGCTCAGTACTCTGCACAAATATGTATATTGTCATCATTATAAGTCCTTTGTAGGAACACGTTAGCAGTATGAGCTTGTTCAATTGTAAGGGGATAATGTAAAAAGTGGATTTTACATATTATCAGTGCTAAAGAGGTCTGGCAATGAAGAAATAAGCACCTACTAAAGTGGCTAACTAACCTAGCCTCGGTGTTAACTTACCGGTCAACCTTTTGCCCAGTGCTGAATTTGGGCCTACAGTATGAGCAGTGAGTGACTGCCCAGGACATCTTTTCCATTTTTATCCAGCAAATAAACGCCAACGCAGAAGTAAAAGCAAGCCTTTCATCAACTCAAAAACACAACGCAGTGTAATGGGGTTGCTTCACCGTGGTTACAGCCGGCCATGACCGTGGTTACATTAGCAGTGGCTGTACTTTATTTAGTGCTAAAAAGAAAGCACATATAGAGGAGAAGATGATGTGCTCAGCCAGTAAATCAATGTCGGAAGGAAGATGAAGAATCTCCTGTGTTTCTTCAACAAATGCATTTAGATCAGTAGGGTAAGCAGTGAATGAACCAAACGTTCCATTTCTTTCTCTGCTTCTTTTTTGCCCCACAGAGGTACACCCTAAGTAACAGGTGACTCATGCCCCCTACTGGCATGGAGTACCATAAAAAGACTCCTGAACTTGACAATGGACTGGTCAGCCAGGCAACGAGAGTGTTCACTGCTGTTTCACATAGTATAGCTACTTTGTATCACTACGCCAAGAGTTGCCAGCATTCCTAGCTAGCTAAAAATTAGCATTGCCACTACAAACTAGCATTGCCACTACAAACTAGCATTGCCTTCTTGACATTACTCCACAAGAAGATGTGTCGGGTCAAGTCGACATCAACATCCCGAAAGATGTCCCATTCATAATTTTCCATTTCACATTTAATGCAAATTTTCAATTTAATTTAAACTCTAAATAGACTGCTACTACTGTACGTAGCTAGCTAGTAGGTTTGACTCAGCTGCCATTGATTATGTAGAAGCGCAGTTGCTTGGCTAGCACACAAATTATTTATTTCTTTGGTAAGTGGCTGTATAATAAGCGCTACAACATATTATCTGCATGTTTTAACTCTACAACAAGGCAATCGTGCTTCATGCAGCGATTGGCCAGGTTTAGTGAGGTATGAAAGTTAGATAGGGCTGCATTTCTCTCTCGAGCTCTACTTTTTCTTTCCAACACTGTCCGAGCTTTGCTGAGAGAAGTGAAAGTGTGCCCATGTATATCCCTATTTATAATCGAGTAGAGATTACCAAATCACACAAAATTCCTATTAACAACCACTCTCCTCTCCTAATGTGAACTTTTGTATCGCTTTCGCTGTTTATAAGTTCAATCGCTTTGAAATTACCAAAGCAAAGTCACACACACACATTCCCCTCACTATGATGGCAGGCTTTTCACTCCAGTTTCAGAGTTCAGAAAAATTATAAAGACGGTTGTGACCAAGGCAGAAGGAAACGCAGAAGCAGTAAGTTAAAATTTATTACACCAATCTATTTACATCCACATTTCAGAGCGCTGCAGCTTTTGCATTGTGGTCACAGTGTGACTCTCAGTTTAAGAGTGAGACTGAGCTCATGTTGTGTTTACCAATGGCCTCCGGAAACAAGTGCTGGGCCCTCATTTATGAGCTGGCACTTGGATTTCCCCATCACTTTAAACCAAAAAGGCTTATTGCATGTACTGAACTCCATGTATCAGTTGTGATTACCTCAGGGGGTAGAAAGCTACACTGCTCCATGTGATAAATGTTCCAGACTGACTGGAATCAAAGCCCAAACTTCTTAGATTTAAGAAGATTTCTGTAAGGTAGAAGCCAGAGCTAAACACCATCTAGACCTTGAATCTACTAATAATGAATGTGATTAAAGCCCATTTGATTTTATATAAACAATGAAACTTTAGAAATTAGAGTGAAAGTCAATTATCTTCATTCAGCTCAGCCAGGCCTGTAAACAACAAAGGAAGCCTTGAAAACAGTGGAGAGGCAGTTTTTGAGGCTTTGTTTGTTGTTTACAGAGCAAGTGTGACAGACTAAATCAAAAATAGATCACATAGCATGAGTTTCAAATAATTTTCCAGAATCAAATTAAAACAGGCCACTTAGTGTCTTCACACTCTCTGTCAGGGCTTCCTGACAGCATGCATAAAGGGGCAAAGCCTCCAGCCTCACTGCAAGAAACATAAATAGTTCATGCTTGATTGACAATTACATGCAGCTGCCACTGCAATGCCACACCAGCCACCACTGTCCAATCCCCAGACAGGTACACAAACCACACCCCATTACCACACAAATGCCTTGTTGTCTGCTCGTGTTATTGTTGACTGTAGTATAGCAATCTACAGTATCTTGTGTATGTTAATTCATGATAACTCATTTTTATACAATTCCTGAAACAATCTAATTTGTATCGGAAACAGGCTGAAATAATCTAACCACACTAGCAGATTTTTCCACTTGATTTCAGGAAAATCCGATTTATTTACATCCAATAACATTATGTTAAGAATTTTTAAGGTTGCTCTTTTTTGTGATATAAACAAAACAATCTTGTTCCCTCATAATAATCGTTTGCATATAAATGTGTCAACCATCAAATCCACCTTTCAGACTGTTGGCAGACAGACTGAAAAAACACATTACTTTAAGACTCTTTTAAACTGTGGGTCCAGGTTTCCAAAATAACAAAACTAGAACTTTGAGAAGGCGCCTCTCATACATAATCAGATTGCTCCTTTTCTTCTCATGAGCCACCTTTGGGTCTCACCCTTTGAAAACCACTTGCCTGGTTTAGTATCACTGACAGATGTCCAGCGTGTGGTTGAGTTAATGTGTTTTACCCCACCTGACTGTCTATCTGTCTGACTGGCTCTTTGCTAGAAAGTGTCTGGCCTATCATGTGTTACCTGGCCGTGCTCTCGGCGTGAGAGGAAGTTAATTGGCGGTGAGGCGCCAGCCGCTCCCCACCCCTCCTCTGGCGTCAGTCAGAGCCAGGAAAGGTGGCATAGAGCCTGGTCTCACAGCAGTCCAGACTACCTGGGACCAGAGGGAACCAGATGGCACGATCCAGTGTGTAGAGGCCATCCCTAAGCCTACTCCTTGCATGAACTTTTACACTTTTTTTACACTTCAATGGAAAACCTGCCTAGAGGACAGCACAGGGAAGTAAAGTCAGAAAAACTTTGCATAAAAGGGAGAATTATATTTGCCATTTAAAAGGAAAAAAACTCAAGGCTCTCCTTTAGTGCCATACAGAGGTCCTTCATAGCTGATTGAAATTCATCTAAAGTGTGTGTGTGTGCATGTGTGTGTGTGTGTGTGTGTCCAGGCTCCTGTCTGCCGTCCGTCTGCCTCCCCTGGATTGGACTCCTGTCGCCTTCGCAGTGAAGGGCCACTCAACCTGGCTGGATATTCTTTCACTCACATCTGCTATGAATTTACCAGAGCCAAGCCATTCAAAGGCTCCTTTATGGAGCCGTCAGCAGCCCTGTGACTGCTTCCTATTAAGACACATGCACACTTACTGCACACACCACACACACACCCTAAGTGCACGCAGCTTTGTGCAAATGCACACTTTTACACCCGTGCTCACATTTGAATAAGCATTTTTCCTATATGATATTTCTCCCTCTCTACCTGTCTCGCTGTCGCTCTTTGCCTTGCACACACACATGTACAGTTTCTTACAAAGCCAAGAATTTGAATCAGTGCTTATGGTGTAGCGGTGCAGGGTGGTTATTGGGCCATTACACACTTTAATCTATTTATTGCTGACATCCCCTCACTGGGCATATGCACACTCCAGAGAAACATGAGATGTGACAGCAGCAAGGCCATCGTGTAATTTAGGATGCATCTGATCTGCAAAGGAGAGAAACCACAGATTAGAAACTGTAACTAAATCTAATAATTAAATAATTAGCTTTTCTGTAAAACAGGGAAACACGTAATCTTAATGAATGCTTTACTGTAATGTCAGCATGCAATAAAATACTGCTTAGCCTTGTTTTAGCTCAATTGCTCAAAATCTTTATGACATCACCTCAGGGAATTTAGAAGGAATGTTAAAGACGTTGGAGAATTTACTCTGTTGTCGAGGGGCGTGTACATGTAATCCTTCAACTGTCTTGAATTTGAAAATTTTGAATATTCCGTAACTTTCATTATTTCTTTCCAAAATCTCCAAATGTGGAGATAAAAGGTTTTCCACACGGTCAGCTTATTATCATAGTTTAGGTGAAACGTTTGGAGATTTTTATTATTTAAATAGAGCATTATCATTGTATCATTCTAAACTTTCTAAAGTTGATCATACAAGTTTGGCCACATTGTCTGATGAAAAACTTTGCATCTTGTTTTTTGTTTTTTATCTTCTTGATTTTCATTAATACCATTATTGATCTATGAACCAGATACTGTATATGTAAATGTTTCCGCATCTAACATGCGACAGGGACCATTCATGACAATAGATGCTTTTAATTTTGGATACTGGAGTAAATTTTACTCCTAAGACTTATTTAGTTTTACTTGAGTAGAATTTTCACACCAGGACCTTTACTTGTAACCAAGTGTTTTTCCATTGTGGGGGATTTTTAAATCACCTACCAAAGAGAGATGATAATTTCAAGATAATTATTCATCCACTTTAACCACATATTGTTTCTGTGCAGACACAATGATGAGCAGAGTAGAGCGGGTAAGACTGAAGAAGTGCAGCTCTCAGGTGTGCTGTGTTGAGATTGAAGCATTGCAGGAACTCACTAATTTGGGCATATTTCTAAAATACTTTTCTCGTCCATGTGCAAGCTTATGACAATGGGAAGTAAATCAGCTTTACATCATCCATATATTTGTAAAGAATAAAGAGATAAACTTGTAAAACATTTAGGATCAGTAGTTTGGCTCATCCATTAGATGAAGCCTCTGTATGTATCCTGAAAGGTCTCCACTTGCTTATGATGAAAATTTGATTAACTTTCATCTTCCCTGTAGTGTGTTCATCCAGTTGTTCCTCTTTTATTCATAGAGCCTATAAAATTTCCCAGATTAATGTATTTATGAAGACAATCATAAAATTAAAATCTGATTCATTAAGAAGGAAGCAGCATGTAAAGGAATACCCTCCATTTACATGTTTGATGAGAAGCCAGAGGAGGGGATATGAGCCCTGTTTGTAAGCAGGCCAAGTGTGTGTCTGTTGTCAGCTTGGCAGAGATGATATGTGACTGATATGTTAATTCTGCAGTTTGGAACCTAGTCCTCAGGAAGATTCCGTTTCAGAAGAGAGCAGATCCCCTCTGGGATGAGAGCTCTGTCCTCCCAAGAGTACAACTCATCCTCTCAACTCCTCTATTTCTGCACTCCCTTGCTTTTCCTGATTTTACTTTGGTTATATCATCAAAGGCAGAGGACACACATCAGTGGAGAAAATTGGGGGAGAGGGTTGGGTAGAGAACTCTGTTTGTGAATTATGCATTAATAATCATTTGTGCTTGCACTGAAAGCAAAGGGGAGAGAGAAATTTGGGGCACGTCGATGCTCCGGTCATATGAGTTGGTTTTGGCACTCAATTTTCAGCTCACCTTTACGCTCTGTGAATGATTATGTTACTGTGTGTCTCTGTCTGGCAGCCTGTCAGGATTTTTCTCTTTTCCTTGTCCTCATTTTCTCTCTATGCCTTCCCGAGATAGAAAGACTTACTGCTGACTGAGCTCATTCACAAGTGTGCCATGATATGACATAAACTAAGTTCACTCTTACAGATTCACTGAAAGCTCCCTTCAGACAGCACAGCACCGACTTCAGCAGGAGAGCGTGACTCACTGTCATCAGTGTGACGGCACCAGTGGGACAGGTGTCAAAAACGCAGTCAGGAAGGCCGACTATACGCTACACTCAGCCTAAAAAACATATTCACATCTACAACGATATCCATGAACACTCACTTCTCAGCTAGAATGATAAATTAATCATAAAACTTCCAAAGATCAGTGGTGGAAGAACTTCTCATAAGTATAAGAAGTACTACCACACTGAAAAAACACTGGAAGTTTAAGTCCTGCATTCGAAATTCTGTTTGAGCAAAGTTAAATGTATTCAGTGCATACATGGCAATTTTGGAATGAAATTTGGAATGCTTTGAAAACTTGAAATTGGGGATATATGATTTCAGGGCAGTTGAAGGATTGCATACTGATAATAAGGTAATTCATAAGGAATTATTTATTATGTCATCAAGCTGTGTTGTTGTTGTTGTTATTATTATCTGAAAAAAACAACAACAAAACAATGTAAAATTTTCCTCTGAAATGTGGAGACTATACGTATTAGTTTACATTATAAATTAGTATAAGTAAATTAATTATACTAATTATAAATTTGTATACATTTACTATACTTGGGTACATTTACTTAATATTTATTTTCCACCTCTGCCAAAGACTAAATATTTTTAACAAATCAAAATGAAGCTGCAAGTTGGGCTCTCTGATAAATGTTTTCATTGAGAACTTCATTACAAAATTAGTGAATTTCTTAATTTGTGTTTCTACTAGATGAGAATGTTCATTCAGTCCTGTCAGGATAACCGCAATCTCAACTATTAGCACTTTTTGTTGTTGTTGCCAGTTTTAAATAAGTCAAACTTCAATCATATACAGTATGATCACACTGAGGTCAGTTTTCTCTCCTGCCCCTAACGTCTGGTGGAATGAGAGTAACACACTCGTCGGTTCCTTGCCAGATGCCCTCTGCACTGAGTTGAGCTGCAGGCAAATATTTGCTGGGTGGGTTGATCCATGCTGCTCTCACACACATCCACACACTGTGGATGACTCGCTGGTCCACTCCTGCTGTCAGTTTACACAGAGGTCAAAGATTACTGTGCGCATGGCCAGTGTTTGCCTGTCAGAGAGAAACAGCTCCTGCTGCTGCTTTTACTCAACCTGTTGAGTCAAAGTTTGAGACACAACATGGAAACTTGTACATTTCTATTTGTGAGTAAAAGTCTGTTCACACAGATTCAGATTTGTTTTGTCTGAAAAACTCTGACTCTGCATTAATGCATGCATACAAGGTGAATCATAGAGAAGTGTTTCAGCTGTGTTTGTGTGGTTTTCCAAACACTATATTTTTCAGTCACTATGTTTACATGCACTCAAATGCCAGTATACATGGACAGAATTACTAGGATTCCACATTCTCTAAATATACATGATGCATTGCATAATCCCAGTCTGGGGAGAGTCTGTCCGTTGAGGAAATGCGTGTGGCGGTGGCGTTTACATGCCTGAATAAATCATGTTACTTGGAGTAAGCACACTTTGATTAATGCTCATTTCAATCACATTATGGTATATATGATGAAAAATGTATTTTATTGAGTATAATTGAGGTTTTAACTTGTGTGTGAATGTCCTGAGTGTATTGTCCAGTAAACATCACTCACCCATGGTGCTCCAGAGATTCTAGAAAACTCTGTGAATTGTTTGCAAGTATTATTTGAACCAGGTGTGACTTTAATCCACTGGACTCCGCTGATACACAAATTCAGGCTGTGTTCCCAGAAAGCATCTTAGTCCTGGAATTAGGGTATTTGTTCTGCTTTAAGACAGTATGTTGGCTGTGAGAAGGAGAACGTTTGGAAGGTTTTAGCTATCTCCTGAAAGCCTTTTCAGAGTAGGTAATGCTTAAGTGTTCTGTAACTGGGGTGGACACACTGGCTACTGCTGACCTGCTACTCTCAACAACTCTTCACGTCACTCACCAGAATGAATCAGAGAAACACACAGTTCATTAAAAATTCATTAAAATGTTGCAATCAGTTCTAATCCAGAGAACTCTAATATAGTTCTAGTACAGTTTATGTTGCAGTTTGAAACACTCCCAATAAAGTCAACCTTCTGAAGCCACTGATATTGATAACAACTTGTTCGCGTGTTTTTATGAATAATCAATCTCCTAAAGAGAAAACTAAATGAACTGGAAGGGCACTCATAGTGTATAACTCCACCAAGGCTGAACAAGGATCCAGAACAGCGCCAGAACATAATGAGAAAGCCTCTCTCTTTCATCAAATTTTATCAGAATTGGTTCTGAACTTTCTGAGTAATCCTGCTGTCAAACAAACACACACAGGTGAAAACATAACCTTCTTGGCCGAGGTAATACCTGTCATAAGTGCAGAATCTAACCTTTTGGATTTTTACTGAAAAAGTTTGTGTGTGAAATTTTTTGTCCCATGAAGACATGAAAGATGAATGCACCAAAGATGATAAACCAAATGTTTGGTTGAGATTGTGCTGGAAAAATTTGCTACCTCGAGGCTCGACATGGCATTATCAAAAAAAAGACTTGACACTGACTTGTTATCGTCAAATTCTAGATTCAGTGTAGATAAAAACCACTGCACAGCAAACGTTTCTCACATATGAGTTCCAAATATATGTCCCAAAAAAGGACACAACGCAAGATCAACAAATGGGATTGGAATGAACAATTTTGCAATCAGTCCATGTCAAAAGGTCATCAGACCAAACTCCACACGTGAGAAGCACCAGAAAACTGGAAAATAACTTCAAATCCATGGAAAAAAATACAAAACATAATGACAGAAAATATTCCAATTCAAAATTTAAGGCTTTGTTTTTACCAAGCAATCACTAAGATAAGATAAAGACAATATATAATGATCATAAGACTGGCAGCATGTACAGCGGTTGATTGCTTTATAAGCTCAGCAGGGAGTGAATGTTGGCTGATGACTGCATGACTCATGTATGATACACTGTGTAGGATGCACGGTGTGAGGAATGTTCACTGTTAAGACATATTTCATGAGCCTGACACATCCATCTAACTCATAAAAGTGAAGAAAAAAGGGGCTGGGTAAGATGTAAGGGTAATGTATGACAAATGCAGTCTGCAACAAATTCTTGAATGCTAAAGAGACAAAGCCTCCTAAGAGCAAACCGAGCCACCTCTCAGAGTTCATTATGAGTTCATTCAAATCATAATGGATTTGAATGGAGAACACTTCGGTTGATTTTGGCCGTATTTCCCAACACAGTCAGCCACCAAAACTGGCTGTCACCGGCCAGCAAGTGTCCATCTTCCAATACAAATAATCAGGGCTGTGAATTCGAGTCACATGACGAGTCCACTTGGAATCGAGTCACAAATTTGCTACCTCAAGACTCGACCTGGCATTATCCAAAAAAAAGACTTTGATTTTGACACTGACTTGTTATCGTCAAATACTATTGTTTATCTGGAGAGTAATAAATGCAAATTGTTTCGTAAATCAACTATACAAATTATTATCCTTGTATTAAATGTGATATAGAGCACAATATGACACGATAGGACTTGGGACTTGAGCGCCAAAACTTGAGACCTAACTACAACTTGGTCTCAGCCCTGCTAATAATAAGAAGACGGACAAAAAGCTGCAATATGGCACGGACGCCTCAGGACCTGTAACTCGTAATGGCCTCAATCCATTCGCTGCTTTTCTTCTGGGTCAGGATGGGGGACCTGCCCCGTTTCTTCTTTCACAACTCACTCTGCAGATGCACTTTCAAAGCTGTCACGCGGTAAAAAGAAATGACACGCTCACAAATATTCATTGTACACAATAAAACATATTTAGTTGTATGCAGCTGCCACCCAGCTTTCCTTAAACAAGAATAAATCAAGTTTCCAACTGCTTTTTCATGTCTCTGACCTTTCCTCTGATCCATCCTAGCCTCTACACCTGTTGCCAAATTACAGATGACTCACTAGCTGTCAGCACCTCAACATGCGCACTATTTCATGAGATCTTGCTGTCCTCCTTTCATTCCCTCCTGCCCCATACGTCACACACATTCAGTTTGGCTGTGGATCGGTGTGTTTTCCACATAGGATCATTCTGTCGCCTACTACCTGTGTGGGTATGTTTTTGTCTCTCTCCCTCTCGCTCTCCCTGCCTCTGTCTGCTGAGCACACCAAAAGCATTATTTATGGGTATAAACAAACCACACTCAATGGCAGTCTAGACAGAGTAATAGCTTTGTCTAAATGTCTTCCTACTGGACAACCTGGAGTTGTTTTTGAACTCTTTGAATTTCCTCTCACTGAGAAATCATTGACATGTGGAGAACGTCATGAAAAATTGTCCACAATGTGTCAAAGTTGGACGCTGGATCGTTACTGAGCCTTTGTTGTGTGGTTACGCTGTTAAGTAACCCACCAAGCTTCACCTTTTCCACACAAAACGTTTTCATGGAACACTTTTTGTGGTGTGCCTCATCCCTCTCTGTGAAGAACGAAACCATTTGTCCTCTGTAATAACACTTGGCTTAAACATATCGGAACCTATTTTAGCCACAGATGGGTGACAAATTAAAGGAAAAACTAAAATAAATGAGTAGAGAAACATAAGCTGTACTGCATGATACACATAGACAATTAACATTCCAACATGCTCTGTGGCATGTGTAAAAATGCTGAGCAGGTCCAGTTGACCTCCATTTGGACCAGGATGAAAAGAAGAAAACAATTTGGGATTGAAAGATGGTTCATTATTGGGGGCACAAAGACTGGTCAACTGGCAAGTAACAGCTGTGTTTAGCTCTCGGGAAAACACGTGGGTCAACAGGGTTGGGAAGTGTGGTCGAAAGCACAATGATGGTGATGCTCGTGCATAAGAGACAGAATGTCAATGCAGAACACGATCAGGCCGTAACAATCCGCAAACAGTTAAATAGAGAGACGTTATGTCAGGGTTGCAGTGCATAAACTGAGAGTTCAGCTGTGCAAAAACCATGGGCACCAGTCTGGAACATGTGGAAAAAGGTGATACGGTCAGATGAGTCATCCTTCAACATATTTTCATCAAGTAGGTGAGTTGGGTGTACACCAAGAAAACAGACAGGCCTGCATGCTGCATGCTGTCACTGGGAGTCCATTGGCTCTGTCGTGCTGGGGGGGGTCAGTGTGCTGATATGGTTTGGGTCCACTTGTCTCAAGGGAAGTGTGAGTGCTTATCAATGCTTGGTCTGACCGGTCACCATTACCTTATTACAACACAACCAAACCAGAAGGCACTCAGAGAGCTCATACCTTCGCCAAGGCCGAGTAGTCCTCCAATTGTGACTCAATGATGAAATTTAACAGGTCATTGATGAGACCAAGATCACCCAAGTGACAGTTGACCCAAAATTGTATCAGATACAAAAACACTTGTCTGGCACAAATGGGCATGGACCATATGGAGATGACAGACCCAAGGAATCCAGGGAGAATGTTGATCCTACGACTGATGGTTCAGAACCAAAAAGCAGTAAATACAGCGCCAACATCAGGTTGACTGGTACCAAAATTGAATGTGTTCCTCCTTGGATCATGCCCGACAATCTACAGCGAGGCACATGAAGCTGTTCTCAAGATACTTTTTTGGCTTTTCCTTTGTCATCCACCTCTATGTGAAGATCTGGCCAACGTTTTACCTGTAATGAATTGAAAACTTGCCTTTTTGATTGCAAATGTAGAAATTCACAACACAAAGTCCACACCAGAGTGTAACAGTTGTGGGGTATTTTATTAAAAAGTAAAGACATTAATTGGTGGTCAGGACTTGTCGGCTTTCCTCCGGTTTCATAATCGATCACAAGGTTTACAGTTGGCAGTGATGTCTGGAGTCAGTATGATTATTACCTCGATACAAAGAACAGGAAGAACTACGGTCTTCATCCATAGCCTTTATTGGAAATTCTTTACATGTAAATCCTCCAAACCTGCCCAAACCCAGCTTTAGAGACTATAAATATATATATAAAAAGGAAGTGTAAAAGACTTTG
>OMOW01102308.1:0-10419 GCA_900312555.1 Lamprogrammus exutus | reverse complement strand
TGTCCCCCCCCCCCCCCCCCCAACATACAGATGTCAACGAGTGCAGCAAGAGGAATGGAGGGTGTGACCATGAGTGCAACAACACTATGGGCAGTTACCGCTGCTCCTGTCACCACGGCTACACGCTGGTCGGACGCCACCTTTGTAATGGTGAGTATGTAACGGTAGCTTCTGTGAATGTTGCAACATTCATTATACAGTGTGTGTGTGTGTGTGTGTGTGTGTGTAAATGTGATGTTGTCTGACAGTGTGAAAGACATTTATCTAACTGCCAAGCTGCTTAAGGGGAAAGTTAAGGTAACTAATATGATTTGGGTTTCAGCGGTAACTGGCATTCAAGTTTCTGCTCTGGAATAGGTGGAGAGGATATTGATGCTGCTTCAGCAGGCAACTAGAAGCTCAAGTGACAAAAAAAACATCAACTGTGAAAGATAAAACAGTAACTGACAGAAAAGTATGTACTTTATTTGGCTCAAGGTCTTTTAGAAGCCTTGATACAGGCCACATGCCGGAATACAGTGGTGAATACACTACCAGTAAGTCAGGATGTGTGCCCGAGTTATTGTTCACTCTGTAATAGGGTCAGGATCACTGAAAAGCAAATGATCAATATTGAATACATGTATTGATTGATCGCCTCTGACCGTGTCCTAAAATGATCGGCGAGGCCTCAGTCTGTTTTTGTTTTCAGTATTCTTCCCGATCATAAAAGTGTTTCCACTGTCGGACGTCCGTCAGACAGAGATCCATCCAGCTGACCGCGTTTTGTGACTTTCAGATGTGGACGAGTGTGAGGACCCAGGTGTGTGCGGGACAGCAGGCTGTGTGAATAAGGAGGGCAGTTACGATTGCTTCTGTGATACCGGATATGTCTACGACAACGAAACCAAGAGCTGCATCGGTGTGTATGCGCACGAAAAACAAAGACACACACACAAACACACACACACACACGAGCAGGGTTTCATAAGAAGTGAGGGAAAGCTTCAGCATTAGCAGGACTTGATGCAGCTGTGTTGTGGGGTCAAGAACGGAATGCTAAAGACATTCAGACTCAGTCAATTTGAAGCAGCCTTTGACCTTTGTAAATGTAATTAAGAGCTGAAGATGTAAACCTGGACTTTTATTTGATAAACAAGTTTATTTTTTGCATATGTATCTCTGTAAATATGCAGCATAAGAGGCATAAACCAACAGACGCTCTTACACGTGACGTAAGAAAGGAATTCCTGTGACGAGGCCACATGAGTGTATTAATATCAATTAAAACGCTCCCTTGGTATTTGATCAGATAGCATAACCCCACGTCGTATCTGTTTGCAGCAACATAGAAAATATTCCACAAACGTAAATAGTGGTCATTCACCTTTGGAGAGCGGAGATCAGACTGCTCATTACCTCACCGTCCCTCCTCTGAGAATGAAGGTTCATTATGGCCGACCTGGTCATGGCCTTGTAAGGTCATATGAAGAGCGGATATAACAGCAGCTTAACGTCAAAGACTGCTTCACTCAAGTGTTGTTTGCATTCCCTGATTTGTTGACTGGAGGTGCTGACGTTTTTACTCCGAGAGTGGAAAATACCCAACGTGTGCGTTCACTTCATGAACTTGCAGCTTCTCGATAACTCCTTCTAGCCATTATGTCATTATCTCAGAATCTGTATTAATTTCCTACCCCTTTTTCGTCAATTATCAGATGTGGATGAGTGTGAGGAGCATGTGTGTGCAGAGCAGTGTATGAATACTCCAGGGAGCTTTCGTTGCTTCTGTGATGGTCGTCAGGGCATGAAGCTGAGCCAGGACCTCAGGAGCTGTAAGGTGAACACATTTATTGTAGCAAATATTATCCGTTACTTCCAGCTTTGTTGCGAGATCTATCATTTCCGTCCCTGTTAAACCAATTTGAATCAGTCCTCAAGTTTCAAATGAGTTCCCTCCTGTCCGTCTTCCTCCAGCCCATAACTCCCTGCATGTCGCTGTCTGTGAAGAGGAACTCTCGCTCCCTGTACCTGGGCCGCATGTTCAGCGGTGTGCCGGTGGTGAGGCTGCGTTTCCGCAGAAGGATTCAGACTGGGTGAGAGAACGCAGCATGTGCAGTTTTTCTGATTTTGCCGAAGTGTAAATCAATAATTTACTTCTCTAATAAATGAGCTTGCATTTGTCACGCTATTGTTTTGTTTACAGTCAGCATTTCTTACCAAAAAGCATGGCGTGTATCCTTGAGGCCAAATAAACATGTCGAATACATTTCCTACCTCATAAAATATTTGAAAAGCCTTTTAAATACCTGCACGGTTTACATCCACTTGCTCTCTTCTTCACCTGTTTTATTGGTGCTTTGCTGCCTTTTATACTGCAAACTGTCACTGCCATTACTGCCCTCTGCAGTTGACCATGGTGTATATTGTATGCGTGCCCACATGCTTTTAGATTACTTGATACAAATTTTATTGTTCTGTGCTAATCAAATCAGAGCTCTACAGCACTACTAGTGGTCAAAAAGTGCACTGTTCCGTCAATTCAAGTGGCAGTGCAGGCATAGAGCTGGCAGTCCTTCAGGCTGTAAATCCAACCCTGATGATGATGTCTGATAGATCAAAGTCACCATGTTTTTACCATACATGGCCACTTTGTGAAGATGCATTGGCACAGGGGATTCTAAAAATAAATTCTGATTGCAGCTGGGATGAAAATGTGACCCAATCCGTCTCAGTGCCAAGTTGATTTTGGTCACTGAATAGAATTCCCTGTTTCTCCCCACCCCCATCTCTTCATTTCCCCACATTCTTTTTCTGTTTCTTTCCTCCTCATGTGTCCTGAAATACCTGTGTCGTGGTAACTGGCACGTTCAAACACACACTGCTTTCTCATCGACACCTCTGCTCCCCACCTCCTCCTTTTCTAGTTTTTCCGCAGAGTTTGACTTCCGCACGTATGATCCTGAGGGAGTGATCTTCTTCGCCGGAGGTCACCTGAACAGCTCCTGGATTGTGCTGGCAATGCACCACGGGAGGCTGGAGCTACAGCTGAAGTACGGCACAGTCAGCAGGGTGACCAGCAGTGGACCCATGGTCAATGACGGCCAGTGGAGAAAGGTTGGATGAATATACTATGTGTACATTTAAGTAGAAAATACTTCTCAAAAGCCTCTCCTCAAAAGTCTCCTCCCCCCTCCCCCCCCAGATCTCAGTGGAGGAGCAGGGGCGGAGCCTGGTGATTAAGATTGACAGGGAGGCGGTCATGAAGATTGCAGTAAATGGCGATCTGTTCACGCTGAAGAAGGGCATGCACGAGCTCAACCTCACCGTGGGAGGAGTCCCTTTCAAAGAGGATAGCCTCGTCAATCAGGTGTGTGCGCGTGCGTGTGTGTTTCCTCTGGCATTAATGGGAGAGAGATGTTCTTGCGTATTTCTCAAATGCTGTTGTTCTGCAGGTGAACCCACGTCTGGATGGATGTATGAGGGAGTGGCACTGGCTGACGGGTGAAGATACCTCCATCCAAGAAACCATCCGCTCCAACGACAACATGCAGTGTTTCAACACCGAGGATCCTGGGGCATATTTCCCTGGCACAGGCTTCGCTCTCTTCAACATCAGCTATGGTGCAGTGTGTGTGTGTGTGTGTGAATCTGTGTGTGTGTGCTTTCATAGCATCCCTGGGGCTGGGCTTTATTGCTGCTTTCAAAAGCAATCGATCGATATTTAACTTGTTTGGATGAATGGGAGTTGCTATCTGTTATGTTATCAGTTTCCCTCTTTGCTTGATAATCTTCATGTCCTCTTTTCGTCTCCTCGTCATTCCAGAGCCCCAGAACCTGAGTGTCCAGTTGACCCTGCGTCCAACGTCTGCCATTGGTGTGCTGTTTGCACTTGTTCACCAGGACAGCGTCCCTCTGTCCATCGCTCTGGCTGACTATCACCCTGGTACTGAAGAGTGGCGAGATGTGAGTATAATATGTTTCAGTGTGCAGGACCTCAAACTGTGTGTGTGTGTGTGTGTACACATTTGTGTTCAATTTTTATTTGAAGACAGATACAGACAATATGTGACAATAAATGACCTTCGGTGCATCTTCAGTTTATTCTGGTATCAGCGGGGGATGTTGTCCTCGCCAGCGCTCCCGCCCCGCTGTGTGATTGCGAGAGTCATGTAATCCAGGTGACCATCTCAGGCAACCAGACCCTGCTGCTGGTGGACGGCCAGGCTGGACGTAGCGAGGACAGCCAAGAACCTGTTGACCTCCAGACACAATCCAGCACCTTCATAGGAGGCCTCCCCGGTGAGGGTTCACACACGTATTCACACAGTGTGTAATCACATGCAGAATATGTAGAGGTGCAGAATATTAGAAACACCTTGTAAAATAAGTAGGGCTCATTATTTTGGTTTATATGAATGAAAAAAGTCATTTTACAGTGTTTATTCTGAAATCAGGAAACACAACAAAATTAGTTTTAAGTTGCCAGTAGGGAATTCCTCTGTAGAAATTGTTAAAAACTTAGAATAATGACAACTAAATGTAATTGCTCTGGTGAATGAGTGTACACTTCTGGTCACACACGCATGATTTAATGGCAGTTTGAGCATGGACACAGTCCAGAGTGTTTCTCATGTCGTCTCGTCTTCCCTCAGACGTTCCGCTGGTGTCCACGCTAGTGTCGGCTCCCTACAGCGGCTGTATGGAGGTCAGCGTGAACGGGCAGCCGCTGGACCTGGACCAGGCCGTGCACAAACACAACGACATCCGCTCACACTCCTGCCCCTTGCTGGACTCTCACCAGTGACCGTTCCACTGCCAAAAGCGATACATATGCAGTTCACTGAGGCAATGAGGATCATTTTTGGAAATGCTGTGTAAAATCATCCTTTGCCAGTGGGGAGGTTTATTTGATTGGAATGTAAAATACTGGAGCGGGAATTGTGGTCTAGCTGGAGCCTTATCCCATGATCACCTTGTCTGTTTATTGTGATAACACTGCTGCCTAGAGGCACTTGCAGGGACTTTCACAGATTTCTCATTATTGTGACTCATTAAGTTAGTTAGGTAACCAATGAGTAACACCCCCCTGTGTTAAGCTGGTACATTAAAGGTCCAGTCTGAAGTCACAGGAATAAATGCTGCCCAACATTGCCTCAAAAACTGCCAATGTATCAAAGCCCACGAGAACACACAGGGCCTTTTCCAGATCGACATCAAATTGTCAGTCTTGGATCAGCCCGCTAAGCCCGGCAACCTGTGCTTAAATTCAGATCTGTCTGGAACTTTTTTTAGGCAGTTTGACACACGCTGCAACACCTCAGCCGATTAAAAAGCTGCGGTTATATTGCTTACACCCAGCACGTTCACACAGCTTGAAACAGTCAAGTGCTAATGTAGAATCAGATTTGTTCACAGAAAGGGGACAAGATCGGTAACTGTAGCTCACCTCTCCTACCCAGAGCAAACATGTCAGTATGTGCCCAGGTATGTCCTCAGATCTGTTGAGTACATAGTGATTTGAGGGTTGATTGGGGGTTAAATCAAAAATGACCTTTCGCCTATTAAACTGAATCCTTCCTTTAGGGAGGCTGGGAGGCACGGTAATGCGGGCGAGGCACTATTCCGTGTTCTGTACAAAACCTTGCACATTGCTGCAGGTAGAAAATGGACTGCGACTCAAAGCCATTTAGTTTTCCTTTTTATCGATGCACTCCATGTCTGCCTGCAACCTTAAAAATCAACCATGTGCCTACAAAGAAGCCAAACGTCTACTGCTTCTTCTCTCCGGGGTTAAAGCATTTCGCAAAGCTGCACATTGTACAGAAACGGAGCCAATTCTACTCCAAACTAAACAATGAGCTAATTGCAGTTATACACTATGCATTTCCAGCTGCGTATTAAAGAGAGCATTGCAGTTATTGACTTGTACTTCGACTCCCAATCATCTTCAATCCCTTCTAACACAAAAGAACCTCCTCTCCCTCAGAATCACCCAATCACAGCTAATACCTGTCAGACTTCTATCTGACGTCGATACATAAGTCACAGAAGCACAGGAAGGGGTCCTCTCCATGAAGGAAAGAGAGAGAGAGCACTGCATCGACGCACCACACAAGCTACTGAGAGTAAAAAGCGTGCGCTGTAATATACTGAATATGTAAATATTGTGACTGTACAATGCTTTGTAGAAGACAGAAAACAAACACTACCTTATGCTCACTGAGGTTATCTGCCCCGTTTATGTTGATCCAAAGTCTTGGTTTCCCAAACATGGATCGTAAACTGTAATCGGAACACAAGTCTGAAATTCATCTGCCTCCAAACAGGCAAGTCCATCGCTCTTTGGCTGAAAACAGGTTTGGGGGACCATGCAAGTGCTAGCCAGGGATCCAAGTAAATCTATAGAGATTCAGTTTTTAATTAGATTTCATAGGTGCTGAGCAAATCAAAATCTGATGAGAAGAAAGAATGTGGAGCATTTTGATTGAGAATGCCAAAAGGGCTCCAGTGTTATTTTACTTCCCTCTGTAATGTATAATTTTCTAGTTTTCTGATGAGTGGATGCTAGATTGCTTGGTATGTTATTGTTTTTATTGTATGTGTATTTTTTTATTTTCCACTTTAACTGCCAGTATGTGTACTATGCTGAGAGAAGTCTGCCTTTTTGAGTTCAAACTTCCTCAACAGTGAAAATCCTATTTAAAAAGAAATAAAAGCAGTTGTATGAGGAAAAGTGAGTAAAATTGTATTTTCAGAAATGTGTTTGTATGCTTTGTAATTATGTCACGTGTATTCCTCGAAGCTCATGTTTCCCATCTGACACCAGGTAGGGAGGTTAATATATAATGTATGTATTATTTATGTGGTTCCTGCAGGTACTGCTTCACTTAACATGCATCATCAATAATATATACAGTTTATAGATTGTGCGAATTATTTAATGAGAACTTCACAAAGATAATTATTTAGTTAACAGACTAATATTAGAATCATGTACGTTTACTGTTCACGTTCCAGTAAAGCCCTTCAGATGCTTGTACAGCGATATACACATGGAGACCTGTAATCCACTCTGCACAGAAACTATTACCACTGGCAAGTACGACTACACACTTAACTATATGTAATATGTAAGTGTCTGAAAGCAAGTTTGAGCATTAAATAACAATCTTGTGCTGTATATATAAACACACTAAATAGCTGTAAATTTGTGTCTAACCCTTCAGACACATGAATGCAGCATTTATGTCAGTACAGATGAGTTTTGAAGCTCAATGAGTGCTAACTAGTCTGTGAGGTCACCCCGTGAAGTTTGTCTACATTCAGTCTGCCCAGGTCCAGAGGATCTTCACCAGCACGCCAGCTACTTTTGGCTGAGGGCTCAGCAGGCGTAAGGTGGGGGCTTCTCGAAGTTGCCGTAGCAGGAGCCGTACATTACAGGAGCATTGGGCGTCAGCATGTAGCCTGCTGGATCCTGGGAATCGCCCTGAGACGGAGGATGGGTGGGGGCCTGTGAGGGCTGCTGGCTCTGACTGTCCTCAGATGGGCAGGAAGTGGAGGTAGCGCCTCCGTCAGGGAGCATCTGGGGTGTAACATAGCTGTTGGTGTGCTGAGGAGAGGAGACATGACAGGCTGTGGAATGTGGCCATATGGAACTTAACATTTGGATGATTTTTAGCGAATAGGAATTGGGTGAAACAGGATTTTATGTTCTACTGGTAACAGCCATTGAAATATCCATTATTATTTGGCATAAATATCAGCCACCATCACATCACAAATCAAATTTTGAGCAGAGTATTAATGGTATAAATAAAATAATGCAACTGTTGATATAAGGAGACTAACTTACAGCCAAATTACAGCTTTAGCCGTTCATATAACCTCATATGAACTGTATACTGCATATAACCATTCAGTATATGTATAGTATACAGTGATGACATTTTTGCTTTTGTGGCAGTTAATAAAGCACTAAACCATTAATTGCAAGTCCTTGGATTACTACCACACATAACTTCTTGATGCACTATGAAAGAATAGATGTGTAGTTGTAATATTGAAGAACCTTTGGTTTATTAAAGTTTTGCAGGTTAAAGGCTTGTCAACCTGGTCAGATGCTTTGATCTTTAAATGAAAACAGTTGTAAAATTGCATCCAGTGCAGTGCACATCTGGTTGTAAAAATAAAAGTGATGCCTTTGTTTTGGTCTTGGTGCCTACTTGCATGGGTATTGGATAGTTGGGGTAGGCAGGCAGCACTTGTCCTGTAGGACAGAAGCCAGGGTACGTGACCATGTGCTGTGTGGGGTTGTACAGGATGTGTGGTTGCGGCGCCGGGCTGGCCGCTGGCTGGGCAGTTGGTTTGTGCTGCAGGAAACAGTAAAATGCTGAGGATCAGAGACGGCATTCAAAGGAGGCTGGAAGGCAAATGTGTGACCTTTATACATCAAATACACACTTAATTATAGGAGATGATTTTAAGTACAATTACAGCCTGCTATAGGAAGATTAACCATCAAATTAGTAGGTCTCACAAACCAAGATTGGAGATCTTGGTGCCTTTGAAGCATCTAATACCAGACCACTCTTCATATAAGAGAAGTGATTATTGTATGACTGGCCTGTTACTGGAAAGCACTTTTTCAGAACCTTAAACTGTATCGTAGTTTTTCTAAATGACAAGCTAGTGGGGTGTTGAATTAAGTGCATTGTGGTAACATGACCACTGAAAGCTAAAATCTACATGCACAGAGCTCAAAGCTGCTGAAACAAACTCTCATTAAAGTAAACAGGTCTTCAACAAAATATATCAAAGAGTCGAAAAATATAGTTTAACTCTGAGCAAACCATTGTCAGGAAATTGATATTTTAGATATTAGATATTCAATCAATAAATATAGCTATCCAATCAATATTCAGCTTGACAGTTTGTATAGTAATCCAGGAACAATCTAACTTGTTGGTCAATCACTTGCACACATGCTGGAGATGAGATTGTGTGGTTTGCTTGCCTTCTCTTATGTGCATTCAGATCATATACTCTACATGGCCTAAAGACAGTAAGAAACAGAAATTGTTTACCAAATGCATGTATCCCCCGAGGAAGGCGGCAGTGATGATGCCCATGAACAAACCAAACACGTTGAGCACCACCGTGGACCACAGCAAACGGTGCAGGTGGATCGCATCCCAGCAGCTGCTGACCCCAGTGAACTCATAGTACTGTGTTTGATAATCTGGACTGGAAAGAGAAGAGAACAGTGAGTGGGACCACAATAGTGTGTGTTTCCATTTTCTATTCCTCTGTGTGTCAAGTCTCAGCAAGGTGATATATACACTGGACAGAATTTAACATAAATTACTCTATACTAAATCTTTTAGTATACACAGTTTGGGGTTAAAATGATTGTGTGTAAGTCTTCACTTGTCACAGTTGTACAGGTAGCAGCAGTAGCAGGTGTTGCTCCTCACTGTCAGCTTGCAGGCTTTGTTTAATGAACGGCACGTCACCTGCAGAGTTAAATGTCTGATGAGTTCTCACACCTTCATTCAATCTTAATAATAAAAAATTCAGAACCCGAATGAGAACTGATGCACAATCACATCTTTAATACGTTTTTGTTTATGACTGTGTGATTGAATTTGGTTTGATCGAAGGGGAAATACATACAGTTGCACTGCCAGTAAGTGATCCAGTTGCAATAATATAATTTGACCACTAGATGTCACTAAACAGTTAAACTACTTTATGTTCTGGTCCAACAGGCCTCAAGAGCGCTCCCTATACTTTATAACTATTTGAACCCAAATCAATTTAAAATGTTTCCCCATTTACATAATTAAACTACAATACTGAGGCACAATCTAGGTAAACACGGAGTGAATTCGTATTGCTGGCTGCCATCCATCAATGTGGCTTTGAGGTCGCTCATCACCCACCCTAATCGCTGGATTTACAACCAACAAAAAACAACAACAACAACAACAAAAAAGGTATTTATCTAAAAACCTCTTTTGTCTCGGATGATAATGTCACATCAACTGTGGGTTTTAGATAAAATCCCACTTGGAATGTTAGCAGAAAAATAAATAATTACAACACCCCTGAGTCACAGCATTCTGTGTTAGGCTAAATCAGTCAACCCACGTAAATTGTGAGAAGAAGCTTTTACAGGAGTATTTTATGGGAAACAAAATAAATCAAAAACTGACATGTTATTATTCCAGGGTTTTGAAATTCGTTCAGACTCAGCATGAATAATGGCAGGTAAAGTGTTGTGTGTGTGTGTGTGTGTGAGTGAGATTCACCTCAGTTTGATAATGGTCATAGTCATAGCCAGATCCACTGGCGAAAAACTCACACATGTCTCCCAACAAAGGTCTTGTGTCCTGTGTGTGCGTGGGTTTGAATGCATTGCAGGAAGGTAAGCAAGAA
>OMOW01102307.1:0-12668 GCA_900312555.1 Lamprogrammus exutus | reverse complement strand
AGCAGGCCCCCCCGTCATGCAGGAAGGCGACAATGCACAGGAACCAAAGACCCCAACACACCACAAACACGCAGGTGGGCACACACACACACACACACACACTAGAGGCTTTGTTAAGTGATCCTTTGCATTTACTGAGGTGGCTTTTCCAGTGATGTGTCCGTTGATGTGGAGTTGAACATTAAGGAAAGCAAATGTACCACAATTCTTCACCCTAATGTGTTTGCATTCATCTTCCTCGTGACATGTAGTAAGGACATCCAGGCTTTCATGCGATCATGACCTTAGCTCGGTGTCGTCGATGAAGGCCAGTTTAGGGGTCAAATCAGAAGAATCGAATCGCAGTAACTCATCCATTGTTGTATCATGGGAATTGTCCACTGAATCAGTGGTTCACTTTCAGGCGACTTACCACAACACCTGCAGGTCATGTTCAAGATCCTCCGGTCCGAAGATCGTATAAAACTGGTCAGTATATTTACACACTAACACAACTACCTTATCGCCAACAGTACATCAGTACACGTGAACATTTATTCAACTGATAGGTGGGAGTTTGAAGACAACTCAGATTCATTTTTATACAATACCTCTGGCCCGATAACGCCATTAAATGCTGAATATCCTCCTCTGAATGCAGCCTATCGTAATAACACCCTCCCTGTCCCTCAGGCTGTACGGTTAGAGAGCGGGTGGTCAGACCGGGTGCGCTACATGGTTGTAATCTACACCACCGGCCACCAAGATACAGAAGAAAATATCGTCCTAGGAATGGACTTCACAGATAAGGACAGGTACTTTAAGTCTCCTCTGCCTCTTTATTGTTTAATATAGTAAGAACTGATGTCAGATGTGTTCAAATGTGCTTGTTTACCTTTGTGTCCTCAGTAAAAGTTGCTCCATCGGGATGGTTCTGCCACTATGGAGCGATACAAACATACATTTAGATGGAGACGGGTAAGATCTGTTGTTTGTTTAATTTAATTTGTCTTTCATCAGCTAAATGGATCATAACTGATTTTGTTGGCTTTAACTGAAATGGTGACCTGCACTATTTACAGTGCAATAACAACAAGTCAAAATGACACTTAAATAAAACACTGACCCCTGCTGGTGGAGAAGGGAATGCCACCCGTTTTGTCCAGTTTGTGCTGAGCTGTTAAAACTGTCTCTGACTCTGTGTGCTGGGGGAATATTCCACAGGTTTGAGGGCTGACTAGTTCCAGTCTGTGTTTACATCCATTCTGCCTTTTACTATCTCGACTCTTAACCTCTCTCTCCTCTCCTTCTGTTTTCACCAGGGGATTCAGTGTGAGCACAGCAGGGAGGTCACATGTCTTCAAGCCCGTGTCTGTGCAGGCCATGTGGTGAGTGAACCCTTCGTGCTTACCTGGCATCGCTTGTGTCCTGTGTTTGCGTCCCACCCAGTAGCACTTTGTGGGAATACACTGTAGGACATTTTTAGGAAAATCATGCTATGTTTCTTACTTACTGATGCTTGGATGTGAAGTTTGAAAGTGCAGTCCGCTGAACTGGGATGTTAGGCTACACTCAACACAACTACTGGAGCAAAGAGTTTGGATTGAGACATGGCCATTTATATTGTTCTGGATTCCAACAAAAGTCAATCATTGATAAATCTGTCCAAACAACAATGAATGTTATATATAATAGTATAACTGCTACACCTGCTCTAAGGCTGTTGCAATCATTCGCATAACAAAGACATTTTTCTTAAAGTACATACAAATTAGTATTATTAGATTATTTTCAGGTTTGCTGTTTTCTGACAACTTGGCTTTTGAATGCATCATATAAACAAGACTTTTATTTGTAAAATTCCATGTGAATTGAAACTGATATGAGTAGTAGCACTCATTTTTTTGTAGAAGTGTTTAATGGCCTTAGAGCAGAGATGTTATCATACCACAGACACCCAGGAATTGAACCGAACTAGAAAAATCAAACTGTCCCTTGAACATAGTATAGTAGCATTTGACCCCACCAAAGTATTTATAGAATTTATTTCCTTGGTATGGTAAAATAACTCATCAAATTATAAAAATTTCAATTACCTTATTCTGAAAAGTACTTTGTCCACCTTACTGTATAAATCATATGTATTCCACTCCTATTGTTGTGACTCTTAGGATGATTTGGACCACTGTTTTGTTCTGTGCACATGCCACCTGCTGGTCAAAATCAGAATTACAGCAAACATTTCTGTCTTATTTCCTTGTTTACTCTGATGCTCTCACTACACATCAGCGATTTATGATCTTTAATCCTTTGCTCAGGTCTTCCCTGCAAGTTCTCCACAAAGCGTGCGAGGTGTCGCGCCGCTTCAACTATTTCCAAGGAGGCATCGCTCTCACGTGGATGGCCTTCTATGAGAGCTGCGTCACCTCAGAGCAAAGCTGCGTAAACGAGTGGAATGTGATGACCGACCTGGAGAGCACCCGGCCGGAGTCACCCACGATGTTTGTGGACCGGTAAGGCTGATTCTGGTAAAAGAACAGCATCAGTCCTGGCAGAAATAGTCACAGTTATACTTAGATGCTGATTTTCATTCAGGCAGCAGCACTAATGATTCGTTCTGCACAGGCCTACAGAAAGAGAGAGAACAGAGTGTCTCATCAAAGCCAAGCTACGCGGCATCATGATGTTCCAGGACCTGGAGAACGTCACATCGAAGGAGGTTCGCACAATACACTCGATTATTCTAATCAGTTTTTCCTATGATTTGCATTTTCCAGTATACATAGAGATCAAACTTCGAACAACCACAAGACAAAATACGACGTATTTTTCCCGCCCCGACCACCTAACCCAATGCACTCTCCCCACAGTACACTTATAGTTACAGTGGCTCTCTTTGTAATCAAAAGGAACAAAATCACACCATACAGAGGATTACCCTCAAATGAAATGAGAAATATAAAAAATGGTGCCGCCTACTTTATGATTTTTTGAAAAAATACATCAAAATCAAAACCATTTTTTGTGTATTTTCTTTTTCTTACCATCAGAAGGTGTGGGAGTGAGGTCAAGACAAAAGTTCTCTAAAAGCAGCAGTAGACATAGTATTTTACAACCCTTTATTGTGAGTTATGGCATAATATCTGAAACACCAGTCTGAATGGAATCAGATTCACTTTGGCATTAATAAATAAAGAAGAAGAAAAAATCTAAATTACTGGGAAAATACTGGATTAGATTCATAATCCAGTCAGGACGTTTGATCTGACTTTTATCACCAGGTTGACACAAAGAGTTGCCTCAGTGGTCGTACAGAACCCTGTTTCACGTTTTACCCTCGTCCACAGATCCGTACTGAGCTGGAGCAGCACATGAGCTGCAACCTGAAAGAGTACAAGGAGTTCATAGACAACGAGATGCTGGTGATCCTGGGTCAGATGGACAAAGCCACGCTCATCTTTGACCACCTTTACTTGGTGAGAATGTCTTTTTTTGTTACTGTCATATTTACATGTTAAGATACTTTCTACTGTTTGCAATTAAATGCAATAGTAAACCTTTGCAATGTTTCTGATGCACTCACAGGGCTCTGAGTGGAACGCCTCCAACCTGGAAGATCTACAGGACTGTGGGTAAGATTCTCATATTGCATTAAATAAAATATACTTTTTTCTAAATTTGCTATAATCTACATCTATCAAAAATGTAATATATGTGTCACGTCATCTGTATTAATTCCAGTTTTATCTGGATTGACACCACGATGCACTGATCCATTTCACATCTTATTTAATAAACTACTATTTAATAAATGCAAAATGTCTGTTTTAGTCTTGTGAGTTGAAGAATGAGTGTAAGATTGATGTGTATATCAGATTATCTTGTCTTTCTTATCTAATGACAACATATTTGCATGGCTTTGAGTATGGGTCATTTTCTATGTAAAACAGGTTGATCTTTACGTGTGTTTACGTGTGTAACAGTTAAACCGATAAGCAGGTGATGAGAACAGCTGTGGTTTAAAGGAGACGCGTGTGTTGGTTTTGGTTGCAGAGTGGGTTACATCCTGAACGTTACCAGGGAGATCGACAACTTTTTCCCGGGGACGTTCTCGTATCTCAACATTCGCGTGTACGACGAGGAGGCGACTGACCTGCTGGCCCACTGGAACGACACCTACAACTTCATTGTCAAAGCCAAGTGAGATGCAAATACATCCACCAAAAATAACCTCTGTGTTTGTGTTTGAATGCATGGGGTTAATATAGAATATAAACTTTAAAACTGGGAACACAGCTTTTTTTCTGAATTCAGGTTTAATATATTTTGTGGTTTTTGTATTTTTAATTATTTTTTTAAATTTAATTTAGTATCTACAATTTAATATTCTGCTGTATTTGCATTTTATGTATTTATTAATTGATCCCCCCTCAGTACATACCTACTGTATGTCACAACTCTGTTAACCAAATTTAAGGGATTGTTGTCAAAAATGTTCATGTAATTATGAAACAAACACATTTCAGTCATTATCAATATTACAATATCAGTATTACTTCAAAAATCCATTATCAGTTCAATGCACAAGTCACCATTCTTAAGCCATCACAATGAGACTGGTCTCAGTCATGCTTACTGGGGCTGTGATCACACAAGACATATTTTTCTATCCAAAGCAGAAAGAAACAGAGGAAGAACTGAAATGGTGCCATCACTGGTTGCCATGCAACTGTCTAAGCAAGCTCACTTTTAGTCTTAAGGATGTTTTTGACCGTTAAAATTGGACAAGCTGCAGTTGAACACAACAGCATCACATAAAATGTTAATTTATCTGCAGTGTGTTGAATTTGACACAATATTTATAGCTGCTATGTCCAGTGCTCGGTGGCAGTGATGTGATCTGTTTGGTGTCTTAAAAGCATCAAAATTCAACACACTGATTTAACATCGTCACATATCATAAATTTGTTTCTTTACTGTTCAATAGGAAGAACCATTCCAAATGCCTGGTCCACTGTAAGATGGGGGTGAGCCGCTCCGCCTCTACGGTTATCGCCTATGCCATGAAGGAGTACGGCTGGTCTCTGGAGAAAGCCTACAACTTTGTCAAGCAGAAACGGAGCATCGCTCAGCCTAATGCAGCTTTCATGAAACAGCTGGCAGAGTACGAGGGCATCCTGGACGCAAGGTAAACAAACCCCTGCATTCATTCACATACATATATGTTCATGTTAATGGAACACAGCTGTGCTTTGTAAAGTTTTTATGTGGTACAATTTTCCATAAAGACTGATTTATCTCAAAGCACATTTCAGGAAATCGCTAACAGTTACACACTCTTAGTACAACAATATTATACCCTTGCCTCGACAGTAAACAGCGACACAACAAGCTTTGGAGGCCCGACACAGATGAGGAGGCTTCAGAGGATTTGCAAGCCTCTGGCCACTGCACTGGTGGGGAAGAGACGCCGGTGCTCCGAGCCTCCTCCCAGGAGGAGGAAGCCTGGGGTGGCTGTGGGGCGTCTCCCTGCAGGGGGATGGGTCTCGAGATGGAACCCCTCGACTCTCTCAACTACAATTACTACTTCAGACGTTTGTCAGACTCAGCACTGGACAGTGAGCCCTCCACCCCTGTGCGTGGACCCCCACTGCTGGGTATGGAAAGGGTTTTCATTGAGATTGAAGATGTGGAGAGAGATGCTCTGCTGGAGGATGAGAGCTTCCCCATGGCCCATTTGGTCCTGCCCGGAGAGGGCACGGCTGCTCAGACCTGTGGACGCCTCGACCCCATGGAGGATATGAGGCTGAGGCTCGAGTTCAGTACGTTGGAGGAAGAAGATGAGGAGGAAGCCAAGAAAGAGGAAGCTGAGATGGCAGCATTGGCTCAAACTCCTGGAAACTCAGATGGGAAGAAGGCAGGAGAGGGTGTGGAGAGGAGCGAGGAAAGTCGGTTAGGCTTAGCCAACCTAAACACCAACAACAGCAACCGTCTAGCTGCCAAACGCAGCTGCCCTGCAGGCTTTGATGTGAGTCTAGAATAAATAGCTTTCACCTGTTATCATGTCGCAACATAACGTTGAGTATGTGCTTTAAATGCGCATTAGTGATCTAAATTTGTGTCTAACCTTGATTTTGTTCATATTCAGCGTATGATTTTATATGAAACATGGTTATAAAGCTCATATATTTCTAAAAAGGGCTAAGGGTTTATCCCACATACTAGGATATGATGTTTGTGTGCATCCAAGTATAACTGGAATACTAGTATGTATGTAACCTAAATATTCTGCATGTCACAGTTGTCTCTAATTACACTGACCATGTATTTTGTTCCAATTTAATCCATTTAGGACAGTGGTAGTACAGGAAACCCATTGAAAGTCAAGCCCTCCTATCAGTCCTGTAAAGACTGCCTGCGTCTACCACAAGGGCGTCGCTGTGACCGTCCAGCAGGAGGCCGCACCCACCGCCTTAATCCCACCCGTCACTGCTCAGTCCCCACCATATCCATAGATCCTCCAGGGACTCACTTTGTTTCCACGCCAATTCTGCCCTCCGTGCCAGCAGCCAGCCAGAAAGCGATGTCGCCCATGAGCTGCGAGGACATGGAAGAGCCGACAGCAGGGGAGGTGGAGGAACAGATATCGCGGGGAGGAAGAGGGTGCAGCACGGGGGCTATCAATGCACTGGGCTCTGCTGAAGGTATGAAACTACAACCAGGCCCACAGATGGAGTCAGCTGAGCTCCAGCAGCAGGGCCTGGCCCAGCTACAGATGCCAGCACTGGGGATTGAATTCAGTCTGGAGCTGATGCGACAGAGGACGGAGCAGCTGGAGACGCTCTCAGGCTTAGCCATGGAGGGACAGCTCCCTGTGGGCTCTTTGCCCTAACGGAGCGGCCCCTGCATGCGTTGGGATCGGGGGAGGAGGCTTAGCAGGCCTCCACCAGCTACACGATGATGACTGCTGCTGTGGTGTCCTACTCTCTGCTTTGACCAGAAACAAGGCTCTGCTCCGGGCCTCGCAAGCCGCAACCGCCCTGCGTGCATTCACAGGCGGTGTCACGTCATCGTCTGCTCGCACAACCAGAACACTGACACCCGGGTGAGGGTCAACACGAGGCTGACTTGTGAGGGGAGGAAGACATTTAGGTGTCCTCCACTCGTGCCTCAGTCCTGGCTGAGGCCTATCTGGTTTGTTTTGAGCCTGGCTGCTGCACCATGGAGGATCATCACAGCTCCCCACAGTGCAGCTCAGTGCATACTGCCACTTTGCCCTCAACAGACAGGTTTGGCGCGTTCCCATTACACGAGACAGCAGTGTTTGTTCTCCTCCTAACCCCTGGACTCCTAAGATATCTATAACTAGCACTTTGGTGTTGATGGAGGAAAAAATACCAGAAGTAAGATACTTTTGTCAGTGTACTACTGTGTCTTTCAATCCAACTCATCCAGTATTCAAGTCAAAAGTATTTTCTGAGGAGCTCAATGTTGATCTGCAGTTGAGCCTCTGCATCTCCTCGTTTTACTGCTGATAATTTACTCCTCATGTATCCTCACTGTTTTCCCTGCTGCAGCTGCTTTTGCATCACGAGAGGGCAAATTCACGTGAAAGCATAACAATCCTTTTTTTTAAAGTACGTAAGCTTACATGTATCTTTTTTATGCCTCTTAGTACTGAAACATCAGACCTCTGACCACAAGCATCTCAGATCATTTTTGGACAAAGACTGTTTTTGTTAAAGCTCTCCTCAGTGACTGGTTCACCCTGAGCTTCTTTATTAGAGTTCATGTAATCATGTCCTTAAAGCACTCGGTTTAGTCCACTCATGACTTCCTGGGATTACACAACGTACAGTATCTGCATCACGCTTAGAGCTGAAAACTTATCGGGGTTGGCTTCAGTCCTCATTCCCTAAAAATCTTCAAACGAATGACCGAAGGAAAGAACCCTGAATGAAACCTCCTCTGAAATACTTTTAATTTGTCAGGAAACATTACAGTACTCACATGGCTTCCTTTGATTAATTCTGTAGATCTGAGCCTCTAAACTGGCCCTTCACATGTAAAACCTTAAGCTACCTTTTCCTAAACCTACAAAACATTCACAAAGGCACAGTAATCATGTAAAGAGTCAACATTTGTGCACAACTCTTATTACCCAGCAGCCATAGAGACCTCAGTATCTGAAGTCTGATCTATGAGTTTTCTGATTTATGTCTTTTCCACAGGCATATTTAAGATTTAAAGCTACATTTCATCAAAACATTACAGTGTGTTACGAAAGTGATTGCGTTATTTTTTCCGTTTTTGAAAGGTTATCACTTTATTTTGTGTACCGATCATCCAACGAAGTCAAAACAGTTACAGCGGGCAGGCAGTTTTAGTTGATAATATGATAAGAATTGCAAAAACGAACTGAACCAGATGTTAACAGTATCGTGATCTAAACACGTCACTAAACTCAGGCTTTTGTCGTTGGGTTAAATGGCGAGGATCTATTTTTTCACTTACATCACTTCAAAACAGAAAAGGTAACCAAACTGTCAACAAAACTGTTAGTGATTTTCCTTCGTGTATTATTTATTATTATTATTATTATTATTATTATTATTATTATTCCCGCATTTATTTATTTGGGGTTTTTCATTTTGCACGTTTCCAAAGACATTTTTAAAGCATATCGCGTACAGTTTGGGATGAATTGTTTGGTTATTGTAAAAGGCACGCTGGATGTGCTTGGAGCAGAACTGAATGATGACTTGTTTGTATGCAGGAAAAGCACATGGAAGACTAATTACTGTGTTTATGAGATATGAGAGTCATTTTGTATCTTTGGACTTTTTTGTCTTTTCTTTTTGCTTTTGAACAGCCAACTTGCATACACATAAAAACAACGCACCCAATGTTACTGTCTGACAGGATCCTGCAGGTTTTCGCTGGGAGTGATTAGATTTGAATAATTTGGTTTTGCCTGTAACCTCTCCTCTTCCTCGTGTGGACATATGATGTCACTTAAGGCACATTCACCAAGCTGTTGTCTGCGGGCTTGTGTAACACCCGTCTGATACCCACATTAGGTAGTTTGTGAACTTTGTGGTGGTAAAAGTTACAGGATAAAGCAGAGTGCTGATCCGTCTACCCTGTTGATAACTGTGTTGGACTGTATTGATTTGATTCAGATGAAGCCACTGTGTTAAGGGTCGGGTGAGCCTGATGATGCCCCGTGTGACGTTATCAGCTGTGCAGTGTCGTCACCCACCTGCTTAACCGCTCCTCTAGTTGTCCTTCCAGACCGCGGCCCTTCGTTTGGTCCTTTGCCTCGTGTTTTCTCTTTGTTTTTGTATTTAAGTGCCTTAACCTTGGCCTTAGCTCTGTCATAATGCATCGCAGGCTTTGCTAAGTTTCTGTGAATGAGTCGGTGGTCTGGCTATTTTTTTACTTTTATTTACATTACTCAGCCTCTGTCTCAGTTATAACCATGCAACTGGCATTGTATATCTTGGCACATAACATGATGTATGCAAACACACATAAGCTTTTACCACAGCAGTCCCTCCAGCCCACACCAACACACATGTATTCGATGAACTTCCATTTATGAATAGCCTATATTATTATCGTACTTGTTTGATATTGTTGAAACTCGTGGTACACTGTATTGGTTCAATAGCTGGCTGAAGAACCTTACCTGGCAATGCTGGAATGAGAACTATTATTTACATTTAAAAGAATTAGATAGGATGCCTTCTGAAATTTAACACTGTATAGTTTTTATCTCTACAATTTGCTATTGAGTAAATTAGCCTGCAGTCATGAATATTACAACACACTGATAACGCAACTGTGTATTGACATTTGCTCATGATTAAGTTCTCGTGTTCGTACCACAGCAAATCTCGGTGACATCGCCGGTGTCAGATGTGGTCAGGCTCTATTTAAAATGGCAAACAGTTTATTTATGTTTTACTGTGTTATTCCCTGGCAGCAGGCATTGAACTGACAATCCTAATTAAGAGCCAGAAGCTGAGGACTCTGCGAGATCGGACATTAATACATACCGTTGGCAGGTTAAGGGGTGGGCATTTATAGAGTGTAATTATATAGCACAAAGGGTTAAATCTGCCCATCAGCATGCAAGCTTGAGATGGTTTGAGTGAATGAGTGAAACGTGAAAACCGTACACGGGAGTAATATTTTGTTACGGCTACTTTTTGGTTAACTTTTGTGTATTGTACATTGCCAATGTTTATGTGTAATGCACTTTTTTTTACATTTTGTTATAATGATGTCCAGTCTAATGTTTGTCATGGAAATAAATCATTTCCTCTGCGCAATCTATTTAATCGGTTCTTCTGATTAGCGAGTGTGTCAAAGATGGACAGCTCAATATCAGTTGGTTAAAAGGGGGATTCCACCAATTTTATGCATCAACTTCAGTTTATTGATGTTGGTGAGCAGTATTCAATCTGTGACAACAACTGTATGAAGGCCTCTCTCTTCTTTGCGGTCTTCAACCCAACCTAAACCTCTATTTTACAAACATGCGAATGACTCTGAGCTGTTTGCAGGTGTCATTGGTATTTCCCATATTCAGTTATTTGTAGTAGAGTGTGGATGAGCTGGCGTATCTGCTGTATTTGCTTCATTATTGACAACATGTTCACATTCAGGATTTTTTACTATGCAAGGTAAAGGTGAATTGTAGTACATTTTGCTGAAAACTGGTCTGTGTAAAGGATCTTCAGACTCATTGTCGGACCTTAAAAGTGATCCTAAATCTTTTCAAAAGAAATCTCTCCTATTTCAGTATCGGTATCATATATTTTCATTTAATAAAATACAAATAATAACATGTATAGATGAAAGAGCTTTTTGCTTATGTGAAATGCCACGGTCTGCCTTCAGCCTCAACTTGGCGTAATGGTTAAACGCACAGGGCTCGGAGCTCCTTTTATTGAATTAGTCAAATGAAGTCTGAGAGCAGCTGAGATGATAACAAGAGCAGAAGGCAGTACGCCAGGCAGCGGAACATCAGTTTCAATCCTCAGCTCCTGTGAGTACACTCTTTATGTTGGCGTAATTATGCTACGTATCGGATAACTTCTTAAAATGATGACAATTAAGTTGTCTAGAGGCATAATATCTGCTCAAACGCTCATTTTCGATGATTGCCATGATGGAACAGACCAAAAAGGGAATGTTAGAGGTCATTGTGACATTACGATTATCTACCCGAGCCTTTTATATATGGTCATATATGCTGTGGTTGGTAACCTTGACTATTTTATACCAGCCATAAAAATGACTTATTGCAATTATGTACTTTGCTAAATTTTCACCTCACAACCTTGAAGACAATGGCACAATTTATCATTTTATGACGCTAAGTCCTGCCTTATCGAGTACGACTAAGACAATTTTACTGTCAAATTACAATCTGAATATCATCCTGTTTTTACTGACTATTTGAATATTTCCTCATACACTTTAAGCTCTGATTTCTACATTGGGCCCTCAGTAATAGTTTGAGCACACTATGTCACAAGTCTCTGATAAACTGTGTGCATGAGAGAAAGAGAGAGAGAGAATAAAGGAGGGGATATCATCAGCCAATGTCACAGATTCCTGTCAGGGCTGCAGGGCATTGCCATCATAAGATTCTACACATATCCATTCCAAAATAATCCTTTAGATACATTAAAGCTGCAAGGGTGCGAGGGACATTGGTGGCTGCACGCTGCTATGAAGTCATTGGCTGACTGGCAAAAGACGTGATACATTTGGTGGTTAATAGTTACGTTTTGCACCAAGGTCACAGATTACCTGTAAGTAACCAGTGACCAAGTGAAGCACCAAAAAATAATTTGAATGACTTTCACACTAACTCTAACATATAGCGCTACTGTTTTGATTTGTGACTTTAAATCAAAGCAAACAAAATGCCATATATATATATGCATGGAAATTTGTGGAAGACAAAGATGAACACGTGTCAAACTTAAAGGGGAAATCGTGTAATTTATGACTCGCTGTGGACAAGCACGCAAGTTTAAACAGACATGGCTTGAAAGAATCGCAGTGTCAAACTCAACACCTCATAGGCTTGAAATAGCTTAAGTATAGTGGAGTGCATGGAGGCAGACGCAGGGTCAAGAGGTTTAGTCCCTTCTCTTTCCTCGCTCACCTTTTGACCGATGAAATCAAAGAACGTTCGGGCCGAAAAATGTCACGTGGTGGTTCTACATCAGTTCTTCCATCGCTGTGCCTGCTAAATACAGAACAAGTACATCTGGGACTCGGTTCATACAGTTGTTTCTGCGAAATACCTGATGTACAAGGCTTACCTGAACATTTAGGTGTTTGTTTTGTAACCTAAAAATACACCACATGCCATTTTAAAGCCCGTTGAGCTTTTTTCCTCTGTAATAATCTCTCTTTGGCCATCCATCATGTTGGTGGTTAAACTCTGTCCTCGTCAAAACAATTCAGTTCAGAAGTCAAAGCCCTTGTGACTTGAATCCAGTATTCCGGGCAACCTTTCTTTAGACGCTGTAACCAAAACAGTTGTAAACATTCAGATAGTTAGAAGGGAAGCAAACAGCACAAATGTCCCTTGTAACCAAACTGACGCGTGATGTCTGTGGCTGCTTAGTGCTAATGGGAAATAGTTATTCAAGTTAAAAATA
>OMOW01102306.1:0-11796 GCA_900312555.1 Lamprogrammus exutus | reverse complement strand
TTGTCCTGGAGAGTGAGTGAAAACACACACACACACAAACAAACACACACACACACACACACACACCAATATCAGACATCACCCCCAGTTAACTCAGGGGGGCACAGATTAAAAGGGCCAGGCGATGGCCTCATGCTGTGTTATCAGGGTAATGAATTCTTACAGCAGGCCAAACAAAGTTCACCACATCAACCAGTGTGACCAGAAGAACTGAGGACAGCACAGCATCATGTCTAACCTCTAAAAGCTTCAGAGACACCTAGAGGTCTGCTCAGTGCCCGAAACACAACACACCTGATACACATAATTACATTCAAGTAGATGCTGTGGCAAACTGAGAGGGATAGAAACGTCACATTGAAACAGTTACCTTAACTCCAGGTTTCTTATTCAGCTTCACTTTCTTTATGAGTAATAGCTGCGTTAAAACAGAGAGCTGTCACACGCCCCTCAGCATGGGGAAAAAAAAAGAAAACTGCAGCCCATCTCTCCATTTATGAACTCATAACTTGCTACTAAAGCTACGACAGAGTTTTCACGTCTAAACTGAACACAGACACGTTGAAAAAATAAAGTGCGTAGTTTCAGACGTGAGTTTACCACGCACTTAAAGCTAGTTTTACGCTCTTATTGCTTCGTTCGTTCATATTTTTGCGGCGCTGGTAGAGTTACAGTGACTCCACCTGTATTTTATTGTCATTTTATTATTCCAAGAGAGTTTTTATAGTGAAGCCCTTTGACGTCTTCCTCTTTATAACGATGGACTCTGAGAATAATGTGTTTTACTTGTACGCAACCGCCTCATATGTGCGCTGCAGCTCCGTTAAAAGTGATAAGAAGAGGGAGAAAGTACTCACGCACTGCCTCCTGTTTAGGGTCCAGCTCGGAGCTGCTCTGCTGGAGTCGGTTAATCTTATTTTGCAGTCCCCTGACCCGTTGGCTGGTGGAGTTGAGGTCGTTTTCCAGCTCCTGGAATATGGAGCAGGCATGCTTGGCCAGGTCCGACAGCTGCCGCAAGGTCCGAGACAGAGCCACATTACTGATGGAGCACAGGTCGTCAAAAAGTAGACCGTCTTCGTTTGGGATTTGATACCTGCACAGTAACTGAGGTTCCACGACTCGTTTGGCAAATGGCATGTTGATATGAACCGTGGAATAAATCCAACAAAAGTGACTCAAGAGTGAGTAGAAAGAAGTTGTCTCCACCGGACCCTGATCCGGTTCTCAGAGTTCAGCTGCTGATGCCCCCCATCCTCTCACTCTCATTCGTTAGAGAGGACTGTTATGCTCCTCCGTGCCGCGCCGGTCATCTGCCGAGCTCTGCCGTGTTTTTCATGCTCCAAACTAGAGGTGGTTTTTAAAAAAAGGCGGCCGGAAAACCCGGAGCAGAGTAGATTTCCTTGGATCCGGACTTGCCTCCTCGTGTTCCAAGCTGAAGCTGCCGTGTTGGCTTCACAGCCCTCCAGGAAAAATGACACAATAATCCAACATTGCTTTTAGGAAGGAAGGGTACTGTTTACACACACCACAGTAAATCCTTTAGGTATGCTAAACTGATATTTTGGAAGATAGTAAAATACCAGGGAGTACAACAAAAGTCACCAAAAACACACCACAGGCTCATCTGCAGGAATATTGTAGTATCTTTTTTCAGTAGGGAGAAGATGATGCCAGAGGCCAAGACAAAATAACTTTATCAGCCTTATAAATTATCCTGACAGCTTCCTTTCTGAATGCAAAATATAACTTGTTTATTATATTATATATTATGTATTACACTCGAAAACACTCTCCTTGCACTGACTGTTCAAAGCAGCCATTGCTCAAGGACACCTCAGTGAGGGAGGTCTAAAGTGTATTTTCAAACGTTTTCACACGCTGTAATTGTATCAGTGTCAGAGTTGACAACAAATGAAGACATCATTTACACACTGCTCACACACACTGTTTATGTAATCTGTTTTGGACAGGCATTACACAGCTTCATTTATTCAGACAAGGTGAGACGTCTTGATTATTGGTGCATTGTAGGAGAAGATAAAGGGAGGTGGCGTCTCATCTGATTTTTTTAAGCTTACTGTAAATATCAAATTTTTATAATTTTGTGTATGACATTCTTAAAGCTTATCCAGCTAGGTAGATAAGATAAAAGCAATCAGGATATGCTTTCCCTCCAACCTGCAGTGCAACTGTATTTTGATTTAAGAGTCTATTAGTCTAAATAATTCTGAGATAATATTTTTCATGATTCCAGGCACATACTGTATGTCTTGAAATTTCCTAGCCATCATGTCCAAGTGGGCCCCACTTTTTAAATAGGTTCTCAATGGGTGCCAAGTAGGCATACACTTGAATTGCGCAAATTTTGTGGGTCCCATATGGGTTTAATAAAATGGGGCCCATGCTGCAAGCCAATGTGGGCTGACTATGGGTCCCATAAAGGTTAAATGTGGGTTAAATGTTAAAATATGATAAAATATCCTGTTGAACTCAATGTTTTTCTGATGTTTACTGAGGCTGCTCTGCTATTGATAGAGAAAATGGAGATGTGCAATACAACGCAATAAGATAAATGTATAGCCTGCTGGTATAGCCACCAAATACATATCTACATCATTCATTCCTGATGAAAATGTGAGGATTCTGTATGCCCTCATAGGTTAATCTTTCCTTTCACCTCTGCATGTGGACACCACAGCCTGGACTGAGCTTCATTCACATTTGCTGAATGAGTGTTTATCTAAATCCCAGCTGACAGGGCCAGAATCAGAAGAGGTGACAGCCTAAGCCCTTCCTGTGGACTAACTAATGTCCACACCAGAAATGCAACCTTTGCAAAGCTCGGCCGGGGGACAAAGGAGAGATGAGAGAACTGGTGTATGTCGTCATCTTTGAGTAATGGAACGACAACAAAGGGCTAACTTGAACAGACAAAAGCTGGGAATCTTTGTTGCAAGAACATTCCGTTTTAACGTTTAGCCATGGCGGTGATATGGGTTACACATTTACAGTACATTTACATTTCAATTTGAGGGAGCACATACTCCATGTAATGTAATGACGTAGGAGATTCTTATGGACCATCCCAACCTACATTTGATTTACTCTCGTGGTTATCTCAGTAGACAGCTGGGTTTCAGCCTTAATCCATTGCATATTTGGTCATTCCACTGTAGATTCCTCAGTTTGTGTGGCGTAGCTTTAAGTGGATATCTATAGTGGACTAATTCTGCCACTGAACCGTTGCAATATTTCTATCTGAGAGTTCTTACTATTGAAGTGTCTTGAGCTGCAGGAATCATTTAATAGTAATAGCCATGTGGATAATCATAAGCTTACTTTGTATGAGAGCTAGATGGCAATTATATGACCCAGCATATACTTAGAGACAACACATGGCTGACACATATAGTTTCCTAATCACAAGCAGCTGTCATCTTGAAATGCAAAGCAAACAGTTTTAAGTGATATTTATAGTTGAATGGGAATGGGTCCCTGTTAAGCAAAGCCTATCAAGTTAATGGACCCATACACTCTTCTAATGTATAAATGAGATAATGTGAAATGTACAGTATGGCAGGAGACAGGCGTCTAAGTGTGTAAGTGGTTGTGATGGAAGTAATAACTGACTCAGGCAGCAGGTAGGCTACTCCCATGCAGGACTGTGCCAAATATTGGTTATGGAAAAAGGGATTACGGGTGCCTCGTGCCGTCTGGCATCTTGTGTCTGTCTCCCAGACTGAACACTTTCATTCAGCTCATTCATTTTCTCTGTTCATTTTGTCAGATGTGGGATCAACATTTTATCCAGAATTCCTTAACACTGGATCAAATACGGCTCAGCTGTTTTCCTTGGATATAAGAGTTGGATTTAGAATCTGCTACATTTTTGCCCTTTGGTGGAAAAATGCCCTGTGATTTCAATCATCGATTCAGTCATACTTTCTTTGGTCCTCCATTGCTCAGCCAATGTTGCAACATAATGTTATATTAACTGTTATCCTGAATATGAGTTAAAAACTGATATTCCTGGTAAAAATGTTAGCTGTGGTAAGATTTTTAAAGAAAACCAGTATGTGGATAAAAGAAAAAGAAAGAATGGATTGTACTGTATGTCTAGACGGAAAATTAAACCCTGGTAATGATCGCATACACCAAATGGTTAGAATGACTAGAGGACCTAAACATAAGTAGGGTGTTGATGGACTAAAGGTATTGAATGAGTGGAAAGCTCAAATGTAACATGAATGAAAGAGAAATACGCATGTCAGTTCGTGGGGTGTCTAAATGGAAGCCAAGTGTGTCAGAGGTTATTTTTGGACGGCAGTGGCTGAGGGTCTGGGAATACAGCCATCAGCAGTGATCTGATTGGCCTTTGGATGTTGTGTCTGTCGGAGAAAGCGCAGCTGCTTTGAAAGAGCTGAGACGGGTCAGCAGAAGGGGATAAATTTGACTGCAGTCTGATTCATCTCTTTTTAATCTGTCAGCCGCAACGTGATGACGACTTCACATAGGCTCCAGTTTTAAATGCATATCTGTATATGAACACCATTTTCAACCACTTTTGAGGATTTATAGTGAAAACACACAATGCTATTGGGACTGCAGTATAAAGTTGACAAGGGCAATGATTCTCAAACTTAAATCAAGTACCACCTCTGAGGAAATCAAAATATCCAGGGAACTTCTCACCAACAGCCCACCAACTCTAAGAAATACCACAGGAAAACTGAATTTGTGAATGTGTAACACCCATGCAGAGCAGAGGTATATAGTGTGCATACGAACCAAGTTGGGCTATCTTTAACAAAATTGAATTCCTAATTGTAAGAGTATAATAAACATAAAACAATGTATGAGTGAATTGCCACAATAGAGGAATTTCTGTAGATTTGACTTATTTTGATTCTAGTTCCCTCATTTCTTTACTTTATTTCATTATTCTTAGTGCAGTGTATAAAATGGTAAAAAAAAGAAGAAGATTGCAATAATTAAAAACAGGCAATTTTATTGATTAGTTTGATCACTGTCTTCAGCCCAGAGTTCAGTTGTGCATTAGAGGATGTTTGTTGGAGATAAGTGATAGTCCATTGCCCAAATCTTTTTAACAAACATGCAGTAGCAAGCATGCTGTCTTTTAATTCAACCATCTCATTTACCATCAAAATTCAATCAAGCTTCACTAGCACTACATTTTTTGCATAGATAAAATCATAACCAATCCTTTTTGTATAGATATTGGCTTTTTGAAATCTATCTTGCAAAACACGAAAAAATATTGTGCCCATTTCTTTCAACCATTACCACATTTTTCTTACAAATGTGAACATCCCAAATAAAATCATATGGATACAATATGTGCGTAAGTCTTAATATGATTTTTTTTAAATGGGGATTTTACTAAACAGGTCTAAACAATAGAACAAACAAGTAAAATGTACATACAGCATTCCATACAAATACAGTCTAAAAGTGTCAACATTCTTCAGTGTCCTTCACATGTGCCAGTGCTACCGTCTGTCATCAGACAAGTCTTGTGTACATGCAGAAAATGCGTAACTAAATTTAATTCAACAAATATCTGGTGCTCCTCTTGCAAACACGAAACACAATCTTTAAATGCAAATTTTTTAAAACACTGGGAAGTGTGTATGATTTTTTAAAGTCATTTGTAGCACCATCGCATGCTTTAGACTACAAATGCCCCATATTCCTGCACAGCAAAAATCTCAGAATACTTTGGACACTGTACTTTAGAGTTCCAATCATTAATGTAAAGGTTAGCGTGTATCTGAGTCAAGGTTACATTTGCACAATCTGCTAAATATTTTTTTTAAATATGGGAGCAACTGAGTAACACAAAAGAGAAAAATAATTTAGAACAGGATGTTTTGCGTGTGCATATCACACAGTCATTAAAAATGCATGGTTTAATCCCGCAAAATATTTGTTAAAAGTCATACAGAGTAATGGATGTGGAACATGTGGAACTGTTTGTTGAAAATTGAGCAAGAATCACATCCCTAGTCTGCACTGAACCATCATCGATCACCATTATTCTGTTTTCATCACAGCAAACTGTCTGTCTGTATTTCGGCTCTTGTTTCATGGGGACACTGATATACAGTGCTCTCCGTGACTGACTGGGAGTGCGACACTAACAGGGCTTCAGGCTTAGTCACGTCAAGGTCAGAGGCCGGAGGAGCTCCAGCTGGGACTCCAAGGTGACCCTCTCCTGGTGAACCACCTGCAGGCAACAAAACACACAACCAATGATCACTGCACTTGGAACATGATTTGGAGCTCAGGTGGTTATTACAGCTAACCTTATCTGCTTGATGATGAAATTGATGATGGTAATTAATGAAATTAGAAGTCCAAAAAATATTAATTATACCCCACAATATGAACTGGATCACAGGGCAGGATTACACATTAGCATGGGGAACACGACCCATGACCATTCTCATGTAATGTACATTTAAACTAAGGCAGGATTACATTTTGGGTTTGTAATGGCTGTCATGTTACACACGTGATACTCCACCCGATATTTAACCTCACCCCAAGCTCCGAGATATGGCAAAGATTCTGGTATTTTCAGAGCTTTACCACTGGTGGGGCACTGGGGTGTGCTGAATTTGTGTTTTATCCTCTTGGGAGCATAAAGCAGCAGATTTCATCAGCTCATTAGGTGATATCTTAAATGAACAAAAAAAGCTGACATGTTGCCCTAAGAGTTGTCCAACAGAAAAACTCATGGTTTGTCCAAAATGGAAAGGATTCACTTGAGTCAATAGCAAACAATCCATTAGATCTAGATTATTTTTTGTGCATAAGTGGAAAGATCTACCTGATGATGCATCAAAATCACAATGAATCATCCTTTGGATGGCCATGAATACTGAAAACATATTTCAAGGCAATTTGGCCAGTAGTTTCACCAAATCCATTTCAACAAAATGTTGTAAGATGTTAGAAAATACAGTACATCTTTCATTCAAATTGCATCCCACTTTAGAGATACAATTCCCTGACATTCATCTTCTCATTCCCCCTCCTTTCTCTTCTCACACACCCTGTAGCTGGACCCTTGACCAGCCTGTGCTCTATTTTGAAGAGGACAGTTGTGAATGCCAGTGGCTGTTAGGCATTTCTGCAAGGCATGAGTCTATATAAAGACACATATGCCTTTCTCTGCAAAATTCCACAGATGCTCAGATCAACCAGTAGAATTACAGCAAATAAATAATAGTCCATATTATCTCTGCAGAATGCTACTCTAAAAGATAAGAAAACCAAATTCCCGGTTGGACTGCATGATATCTGAGTTTCTGGATTGCTTATCTGCCTCAGTCGTATTGAAGCTATAAAAACACAGCATGTCAGCGTGAAGGTTTCACTACTGGATCATTTACTGCAGGAATGACAGGCATGCAGCATGTGTTCCAAATGTGAGGGTGTGTGTCACAGGCAGATCCCTAATGCAAACAGCTACGTCTGTGCCATTAATTCAATAATGAGTGATGGGTCGGGGGGTGGACAATTGAAGTGGGGCTTTGCACTGGAGGGAGCATTTGTTGTCACACTCTGCTGAGAATGGGTACATTTTGACTTCTGACACACCACTGAGAACTTTCAAAACGGTGTTAACATGAGCACTACTACGCTCTCATGCTTGCGGTGAGAATGGAGCTTATAAAGTGCTTTGTTTACGCTGTCAGAGTCAAAGCTGCACTTTGTAAATTGATGTTGGTAGGGCTGCTCTCAGTAAAACGCCAGCATGTAGCAATTATGTGTACATGTGCTCTGTCCGCTCAGCTGTGGTAATAAATATACAGACTTGATGTCAATAACATGCACAAGAGGCAACGTTCCTGGTCTGTTTTGCACCGAATCCAGTGTGTTGAGTATGCAACCATTCAATGTGTTTTCCATTTCCCAATGACCTGCAAGACGCAGAGGCCACTGAATGACAGAATGTCACTGTGGCAAATGACAAATGTAGTCCACATTCATTCACAGTAAGTACATTCACAAGCAAATGATACTCCAGTTTATTCTGTACTATGATTAAGGCAAAAATGAAGATTAAGACATGTACATGGACGGAATTAACAGGATTCCGTGACTTGTTTCTTAATCTGCATTAAATATCTCGCAAGTACGTAAGATAATCCTTTATTTGTCCCACAACGGGGAAATTTGCAATCTGGGTCTGTGACTTGAAGTCCACCAATGCCGATTTCAATCTGATTATGGTGTTTACATGATGTTTGAGAAAAAATTGAGTTATAGCCTTGATCACATTAGAATCAAAGTTTTAATGCACATATAAACCTACTGATGGACAGCAAATTAGCAAATCACATTGTATACAACTAGTATGACTCTATTATGAATCTATGGGGTATCTTTTACTCTGAGCAACAGATGGACTGACCTTAAGTTGTTGTTGGAGCTCACTGTTGAGGCGTTTCAACACTGCATTGGTTTCCTTGTTCTTACGGATTGCCATCTGGATCTCCTTCTTCTGTCTGGAAAGCAGCCTGAGAGTAAAGTTAACCGGTTTGATAGCAAATACAGCGATAGCTGCAGTTTTATTTAGGCTCTAGAGAAAATCACCTGAAGGATTATACAAATGAACTTTTACCTAAATCCCTCAACAATCTCAACCATTCGTTTTATTAACGTTCTAAGCAGCACATATGAAGAGTGGATTAAGTGCGTTGACTTAAAAGGCATTCTTCCCAAAGTGAACATTCTGGAGATCAATTGGTGACTGCACTCGTAGACAGTGGACACCATGACTAAATCTTCTCAAGGGTCAGACCAACATACTGGAGCTTCACATCAATCAAGCAGCCATTACTAGTAGTCACCACTGTTATGGACACTCACCTTCTCATGCAGTGACTGAAAGTCTTGCCAATACGGAGACATATGTTGGAGCCATTACAGCATGTTTGGGTGCTATACTGAATACTAGGCACGAGAGGCAGTGCAAGAGGTTGAATTCCTCTCCTGGATGGGTTTCAGGGGTTAACAATCACCTTAGGCAACTCTTAACATTGATCAACTTGCAAATGTTGTTTTCTCTTTTGCCTCTCAAATCACAAAAATCTCAAGATTCCGATTTGGGACCAAATTTTAGATACTGCAACTCAGTCTCAATAGATTTAGCAGAAAAGTCAACATGTTTGTAATTAAGGATTAAAAGAGGCAAATATGTCACTGACTTTTGAGCAGGTTTGTTTGTGGCAGGAGGAAACTGCGTGACAGCAGATGGTATGGACTCCAGGTTCTGGCTCTCTGGGTGGTATTTTCTGCGGACTGGCTTCTGAGGAGCCAGACTATGTGCGACTCCAATTACGTCCTGGAAGAAGAGAGAACAAATAAAAATGATCGTCCCCCATCATCCAATCCCAGACACCCGCATGCATATTTGCAAGTAAGCACTTCTAACCTGTTTTGAAGCGTTTGTTGAGTCTTCAGCACTTGGGCCAAATCTGCCAAGTGGACCCTGTTCTTCAGGTTTAACACTGATCTCCTCCTGCAAAACAGACCAAAGGAAATCCGAGAGCCTCATTAAAACACAAGATAATTGGCTGCACTATTGTCCACATAAGCCTCTATAGATAGATAGATAGATAGATACTTTATTCATCCCGAGGGAAATTCAGGATATGCAACAAAGGACAATTCTTTACTAACGACAATGGCCAAACTATGTTGTTGTATGTAGTATGTTGGTTGTGCTGGGGTGAAATGACATGACGGAACTGCTAAAGTGGCAGGATGAAATGTATCTCCCCTTACTCTGGATAAATCAGCACCTACGCTGCAGGGACCATGATCTACTGCTCTCCAGCCATGGCTTCCTGCCTCTTCGTTGGCAGCTATGATGGATTAACCTGCTTTTTTAAATTGCATTTCCGTGCTGTATTTCATCCATTTTTCTCTCCTTGACACAACGTCTAATTTATCACCACCTGCTTTCATTCACAAGAGAGGCTAATAGCGCAAGACTGCCTGAAGTCTTTTTGGAAAGTCCTACACATAAAGGTCAATTTCTAAACTATGGCACATAGCGAGATTGATGTATTTTGAAAAAAAAGTGAGAAGCTGGATTAGATATACGTATTTTAGTCACGAAACCAATAATAGAAGACATTTTGAGGTATTTTTATGTAGGCAGCACCTTTTGCAAGGTTTTTGCACTGCCACACCTCCCATCTGTTAACGCTATACTGAATTTGATCCATTAAATTTTAAGTCCTGCACGTCTCCATTGCGGTGGCAATTACAATGCCGGGGCTTTCCTGATGGCTTAAACAGGCCGATGCCGTAAATTGGACCGGCAAACCCCAAAATCTATTTTGCTGATCAGTACAGTTGCCTAGAAAGAACAGAGACGCATGGCACAGCCACAGCATGGAAACATTTGAAGGTAGTTGCAAAAGGGTAAATAAACCACAGGAACACCATTAGCAATGTATGTGGTCAATCAGTCATAGGTCATGGGTCAGACGTTTAGTGTCACATAGATTTTTATTCAGGGGCAGGGTTACAACTGATCTTATTTTATTCAAATATGTAAGGGAAAATCTCCATATTGAAACCAGGTGAAATTAAGTTATATATGTATACGCTCAAGCCCCATCTGGTGATTACGCCAATGTGCTTTAATGATGAAGGAGAGGAGACTTTGACCACCCATCCCTCACTGGGTTAACATGCACAATGGACCGATGCCGTCTGCCTCCGCGCTCTGGAGGAGACAGTGGGCTGTGGTGAGAGTTTGATAGTAGTTGGGTCTGACAAGATATTTAGTTCTGCTTTGCTTGGAAAAAAACAAAGATACGGCATGTAGGTCATGGCTGCCGCCGCATAACTCCTGGCTGCCTGCCCAATGTCTCACCAGCTGCTCTGTGGGTTTCCTCTTACTGACCCTCTGCTGTGGATGGATGAGAACGTTTGTATTATAAAGGTTCCAGGGCTGAATTACAATGTCACAATCTCATCTTCCCATGCAAGTTTTTTTCAGTTTAAATAGAAATGTAAATGAAAGTATCGATACCCTGCCCCCCTTTTCCTCACAATTTTCTTTGAACTAACTTGAAGTAGTTGATATCCACTGTTTTTTATATCACGTTTTGGTCACAATAACTGTAGTCAAACATTTTCTGTGGCTCTGATTGAAATTTCTGCCCTTCTCCACTGGTAGCTTGACCCACTCTTCTCCTTCTTGAGTAAACTGATCCAATTCTCTCTGGTTTGTCGGGTGCTTTCTATAAACTGCCAGTCTCAGCTCTTTCCACATATTTTCAATGACACACTGAGCAGGACTCACAGCAGGCCACTTCAGTACGGTCACATGTTTTCCTCTCATCCATTCTTGTGCTTTTTGAAGCATGATTTGGGTCATTGCCCTATTGGAAGAGCCATGACCTGTGACTGAAACAGAGCTTTCTGACACAGGGCTGCACATTTTGCTTCAAAATATACTTCACTTCAATACCTAGATAGTCTTCTGGTGTCAACATGTCCTGCACCATCAGGCACCCAGTGTCACAAAGCCTCCTCCATGTTTCGGGGGCAGGGATGGGGTTGTTTTCAAGTTCTAATTTTGTTGGAGTTGCCAAATGCTTGTCTACATGCAGAGGGCAAACTCCAGTTTTTACCATTTTCTTTCAGACAGGGATGGATTGATGCTGTTGTGCCATAAGGTTGAAGGTCATCTTGGATCTGTTTGGAAGTTTTCCTCAATTCTTTGTAAACAGATCCAAGATGAAC